>SJYV01016556.1:38374-71389 GCA_006410875.1 Neotragus pygmaeus | reverse complement strand
TATATATATATATGTTATAAACATAAATATACATATATTTACGTCATGGTTCCCATTATCTTACATAGTGTTTCTTATATGAACTATGAACTGTTGACTTAAGAAATGGAAGCATTGCTATTAATGTAATAAAAGAGAAAGTTTTGAAGAAAGGACTAACATTTAACTGAAGGTCAGTTACATTTACGTTTCCACAGTCAGAGTAAATCAAGCTTCATAATTACCATACTTAGAATTTTTATTCCACAAAAGTAGTCGTAAGTAAGCAAATATGGGTCAAGTGCCAGAATATTTCTTTCTATGCAGCAGGGGTCGATCATCAAAGAACTTAGGTGACATTACCAATGATTGACTATATGCTAAACAAATATTTTAAAAAGTTTCAAATAACACAAAAAATGTAATTTGTCGTCTTCCAAAAATATTTCTGAATTATGGATACCATTATTCTTTCTTTTGCCTAGCACTGTGATGAATCTTGTTGCATATATCTG
Organism: Neotragus pygmaeus; assembly: GCA_006410875.1. Taxonomy (NCBI): domain Eukaryota; kingdom Metazoa; phylum Chordata; class Mammalia; order Artiodactyla; family Bovidae; genus Neotragus; species Neotragus pygmaeus. The sequence continues at coordinate 70,895 of SJYV01016556.1, read as the reverse complement.
TGTGTGTGTGTGTGTGTGTGTGAGTGTGTGTGTGCACATGCATAGGTGTCTGTGTTTAGCCTGACATTTGGAATCAAATTCTATTTTTAACTGAAATGGCAAAATGACCTTATTTCATAGAGTTTTTTAGAAGACTGAAGAGTTAATCTAAATTAATCTGCAAGAAAGAGTACTTTATAAATATCACTAAATTAATAGAAGAAAATTATTGTCATATTAAATAATTTCTTCATTTTCACCTGACAATCATAATAAAATATTTCAACCATAAATTATAATTATTGTAACTGTCCATTTAACAAGGATATACTGATTAGCAACTTCATTCTGACACTTCCTAATCATCTACATTGATTTCAGTTAAATTACTTAAGCAATATTATATTAGAGATGAATAATCATGTACTAAATGGACTGGTCAAGAAAGAACATGAGTAGTATGATGCATTTATAATTTATACCTAGGCATCATTTATACCTAGATGGCAATTAAATTTATTCATTACTTGAAATAATGATTTACCTCATTAACTTCACAATAATTAATTTATTTCAAGATATATTCCACTTTGTATATCTTAATGTAGTCTGGACCAGTGTAGGTAAACCAAATAAAGAAAATTTATTTTATTACATTTCTTCAGAACATTGGTCATTTATACTCGTTAGTTCAATCACTTTATATAGTATTTATGCAAAAGTACATTTCAACTACTGATGATCCAGCTTCATTTTTGTATACATTATGATGAGAAAAAAGTGTGAAGTTGTTATTTTTAACATTTTTCAAACAACTTTAAAAAATGTGATAAATCCTATTTTCATTTTTAAATGGAATATTATTTTTTAAATTAGATTTTATAAACTTTTTTATTAATCTTCTTTTATAATATCATTTGTTTATTCCTTTGAAACTATTTTTTCCTCTTAATCACATTATCACATTATGTTCACCTGTTAACTCAATATAAATTTCATACTAAATATAAATTGTTATACCTATACCCATTATTGCTATCTCTAGTTTCAAGTTAATAACTGGGTTTCCCTGGTGTCTCAAAGGGTACAGAATCCACATACAGTGCAGGAAATCCGGGTTCCATCTCCGAGTTGGGAAGATCCCTGAATAAGCAATGGCTACCTATGCCAGTATTCTTACCTGGGGAATTCCATGGACAGAGGAGCTGGCAGGCTATAGTCCATTTCCATCTTAAATAACTTCTGTAGCATACTGTCAGGTTAAATAGCTTGTTGAACTTAATCCCATGTGTGCAGATTATTTTCTAACATTTTTGTCAAAGTTTCCTTTTTTATTTTATCAAATATATTCAATATACCCCAAACCTAATTCTTACCCTATGCCATGTTTGAATTTTAGAACTGGTAGAGCCTGATTAATACATTCTAACATGATAAGTTAACATACTTGTTTTTCTAATAACATTTTTATTTTAAAACTGACTTGCTTTTCCCCTCTGATACATGATACATCTTCCATTATATACTGTATGTTATTTTCCTGCACACTGGGTTTTTTTAATATATTAATGGTCTAAATGAAACGAAAAAATTGTTTGAGGTTTTATAAGAAATAAATTTACAACACGTGTCAAAATTCTTTAACATTTTAGACACATTGATGAAATGGATCTAATTGTAAGATTTTTCTTAAGGAAATAATCAGGTATTTAAATATATAAGTAGACAAAACTGTATGTGTAATATATGTTATGCAACTTGAAAATCAATAGGGAAATGCTTAGATAAAATGTGATGATCCATTGAATATATTATATTATGCTTCCATTAAAATTCAAGGGGCTTCCCTGATTGCTCAGCTGGTAAAGAATCTGCCTGCTATCCGAGACCCCAGTTTGATTCCTGGGTTGAGAAAATCCACTAGAGAAGGGATAGGCTACCCACTCCAGTATTCTCAGGCTTTCCAGTGGCTCAGCTGGTAAAGAATTTGCCTGAAATGCCAGAGACCTGGGTTCAGTCCCTGTGTTGGGAAGATTCCCTGGAGAAGGGAACATCCCCTTGGAGAAGGGAATGTTCTGGCCTGGACAATTCTATGGACTATATAGTCTGACTGCGCGACTTTCACTTCATTTCACTTCTTCACTAAAATTCATAACTTTAGAAACTGTTTCTGACATGGAATATGCTAATTTTATAAAAGCCAGTGGAAATGAGTTTATTAACTCTATAATATTTAACTTTGGTTGAAAATATGCAAAAGCTGTTTGCTTCTGAATTAAAAATCTGGCAAAATATAGGAAAAGGTTGATGACTGTAACAGTCAATGTTTGTAAGAGTAAAGTTATGCTTTGTAATATTCAGTATACAAGTATATAATAAATGTAGGCATTGCTTGTATATTATTTCATAATTATATTAGATAAAACATTGTCTAAAATAAATGTTTTTAGAAATTGATTTATAATGTGGTCTCTGGTAGAGGTATACCATAATTACAGAGTAAAAATAAGTTGGTTTTGAGCAATATGGTATAATAACAAACACAAGCCCCTCCTTCTCCTCCCAGAGACACTGATTCCACACCAATCCATAGACCGGGTCTTTTTCTCAGAAGTCCAGAAACTAAATAAGAGCCTCTTGTCACCAAGGTAAGCACAAAACCAGCCATATTAAAGCTGGTTAAAAAAACACCCGTGGCACACACTTGTCATCGCCTCCCCNAAAGTCAAGTGAAGAAATTATGAAAAAGCACTTATTTACAAAAGAAATCATCTTTGATACAACAAGCAGCCAGGGTACTAATCTCGGTTTCTGAATACAAACAGTAGGCTCTTTTTATCCAAATTTAAATAGAAACCAGTTTATTAGAAGATGTTTTAAAAAAAAAAAACTGTCAGAGGGCCATGGAACCTTGTTTCAAAATTCTTGAGTCGGGAACTTCCCTGGTAGTCCAGTGACTAAGACCGTGAGCTATCAGTGCAGGGGATCAGGTTCAATTCTTGGTCAGGGAACTAGATTCCACATGCCACAAGTAAAACCCAGTGCAGCTAAATAAAGAAGGGGACAAAAAAATTAGACAGCGAAAATTTTCCCCCACAGTATGAAGCTCTTAGAGGAGACCTCTATCTTTCCAATGATCTGTAGTAATGCTAGGAATCAGATCAGAAACACCATATGCTCATAAGAAGAGCTGCTCCCTGACTTCTTCCAAACTTTGTGTAAATGTATCTGCAAGGCAGCACTCAGGCCATAATCAAAATTAAAGCACTTACAGTGGATATAGGAGATGCAGTCTTTAGTTTTTCTAGCCTTCACAGTAGACTAAGACAGGTTACACTGATGAATACAATGTGCAGAGTCCACCATAAGCAACAGTTATTTCTCATGAGAACATTTATAACAATGTGTATTATGACAAATTTAAAAAAGAAGGAGATGATATGTATATTTATCAGACATTATTCCACTTCCATTCCCTTACATTATAGAAGTTGACTGCATATATAGTGAGATATGCACATGATGGCTAGAAATAAAAATGATTAGTTTGATAGATTCAAAATGTTTTACCAAAGGTGATTTCTTGAAGAGAACAGAATTTCAAACTGCCTGTACCTGGTGGTGTTCTTAATACCATGCTAATGTCTGTCTCATATCAAATTTAAACTGGCTTCTATTTGAACTGGATATGAATTGAAAATGTTGTAGCCTGCCAGAATTCTTGGTGGTTGACTGAATGCAATGATATATATATAATATATATATTACATTATATTATATATATATTATACTTTTACCCAGCGATATTAAAACAAAAATTTTGTTTTAATCAAAATTTGACAACAAAATATGTTTAAGTATGTTGCTGTTGTTCAGTCTTGACTCTTCAAGACCCCCTGGACTGCAGCATGCTAAGTTTCCCTGTCCTCATCATCTCCCAGAATTTGCCCAAGTTCATGTCCACTGGATCAGTGATGCCATCCAACCATCTCATCTTCTGTCACCCTCTTCTCCTCCTGCCTTCAATCTTTCGCTGCATCAGGGTCTTTTCCAGTAAGTTGGCTGTTCACGTCAAGTAGCCAGAGTACTGGAGTCTCAGCATCTGCATCAGTCTTTCCAGTGGATATTCAGGGTTGATTTCCTTTAAGATTGACTGGTTGGATCTCCTTGCAGTCCAAGGGACTCTCAAGAGGCTTCTCTAACACCACAGTTCGAAAGCATCAATTCTTTGGTGCTCTGCTTTCTTTATGGTCCATACTATATGTAAGTATATTAAGATTAAATCAACAAATAGCATTTTTCTCAAAGAAAATTTATGCTTAGTGTTAATGCAACACATCTATCCCAGGAGAAGAAAATGGAAGACACGTTGGTATTCATGCCTGGGAAATCCCATGGACAGAGGAGTTCGGTGGGCTACAGTCCATGGGGTCACAAAGAGTTGGACACAACTTAGCGACTAAGCTACCACCACCAACAATCCATCCATACTGATCAGTAAAGAGTTAAATTAATTACTTCTGGAAGAAATAAGTGCTAACTAGGGCCTAAAGGCACACACCACCATCAAAACATTTGTTCATTTTTTTCTTTCAACATATATTTCAAGGGCCTACAAATTCTAAGCACTTTTTTGGATACTGGAAAATAAGATGGACACCTTCCAGAGTCTATTAAGAAAACTGATTCTTAAGCCATTAATTGTGACATAGCACAGTTAGTGTTAAGACAGGGGTTATTAAACAGCAAACTCTGTAAACATACTTTCCATCTCTTTTTCTCAGTTTCTTTAAAAAACATGACTACATAAAATAATACTGATAATTTTAGTTTAGTTTGTGATATATTTGAATGAAATATGTACAGCAATAACAGTGCACAAAAGGGAAAGAGGGAAAAGGGCTATACATTGTAGTATTTTTATATTGAACTGGAAATAAGTTAGCAAATTTGAAGCAGGTTTTGATAAACTGAAATGTGTACGGTTGCCCTAGAACAAACATTGAAGAAGTAACAAGTATAGCAAAAGAAAAATAAAAGGATTTTTCCAGTCCAGCATGTAGGAAGTTTGGGAGATACCACTGCATCCTAACAAGTGGAAAACTGAAAAAAATACAAGAATTCTTAAATCTTAAGAGAAATGAGGTGAAATCCATAAGAACCAGGATTGAAGTCGAAAGAACAGCACTGTAATTAATGAATTGCAGTAGGCTCGCTGTAGATAAATGTGAGATTTTAAAACCCCAGGGGATCCAGGCAACAGAGACTCCACATGCTTTTATGAGTTTTAACTCCTGGATCTCTGCCAGCACTGTTATACTCCGACATGAAACAGGACCGCATACTCCATTCTTATCAAGGCCTATGTGGGTCAAGTCTACCCTAACAGGGTTTTTATCAAAGGTTAACTGAATTTAAGGGAAATACCTGATTCCATTCAACTCTGACTCACTTTTCCTTTCTAATAGGAATGGGAGAAGGCTGAATTATGTGTGAAGTTCACTTTTAGAGTCAAAGGCTCGTGATAAGGTGGAGACCTCTTCCCTCTACACCTTACAACCTTATAACTAAAACCTATTATAGCAAATTGATACCTAGATATGAAGGGAAAAAATTTAAATACTACAAAACAAAAATCACAGATAGAAAAGACAGAGTAAGAAGACATGTCAGAGATGCTGGAATTATCAAACCAGGAATTTTTATGCTAAGGGTTCTAAAGTAGACAACAAGCAAGAACAAATGGACAAAGGAAGCAGGGAGATGGAAGTTCTATGAAAGATCAAAAATAAATACTGGAAATACAAAGCAACATAACAGAAAAGAAACAATGTCTATGAAAGGGTTATCAGCAGACTGCACACAGCTGAGGAATACTCTCTGTACTTGAGGATATCCAATCAGAAACATCAAAAAGTGAGAAGCAAAGAGAAGATAAAAAGAAAGCATAGTCAAGAACTGTGGGACAACTACAGAAGGTATAACATACCTAATGAGACTATTAGAAGAAGAAAGAGAGAAAAGAAAGGAGACATATTTGAACTAATAATGACTGAGAATTTCTCAAAAATAGTAACAGACACCAAGCCATATGCTCATTCAGTAGCTCAGAGAATATCAAGCAGGATATATACAGCATTAAGTGTATATTTAAAATATATATATATATATGTATATATATATGAACAGAAACCCAAACAACTACATTTCAGCATTTTATTTCCAATATATAGAAAATCAGAGATAAGAAAAGCCCTGAAAGAAGCCAGAGAGGGGTGGAATATATCGTACATGTGGAAGATCAAAGATAAAAATTACAACCAACTCCTTCTCAGAAACCATGAAAAGATGAAGAGAGAGGAGTAAAATGTTGACAATATTAAGAGGAAAAAAACATCTACCAGTGGAAAATTTTGGACTCTGCAAAACTATCCTTTAAAAGTAGTTGGAGAAATAAAGACTTTCTCAGACAAATAAAAGTTGAAGACCTAGAAATGTCTTGTAACAAATATTAAAATAAATTCTTTAGAGGGAAAGATAGTGATATAGGACAGAAACTCTGCTCTACATATAGAAAGGGAAATTATCAGGGAAGGATGAAAATTAAAGTAAAATAAAAACTTTTTCTTTTTAGTTTATCTAACAAATAACACTTTGTTCAAAACAATAATGGAAATACTATATTTGAATATGTATGCTTATAAATATGTATCTGTTTAACTATGTTGTATATGAGTAAAATTAATGATGGCAATGATAGAAGAGGTGAGAGGAAGGATTATTTTGTTAACTATTGGATTGGTCAAAGAGTTCCTTTGGTTTCTAAATAAAGATACATATTTTTCGCTTTCACCAAGAACATTACTGAACAATTTATTTACCATCCTGTTCCACTATATTCTGCCATTTTTCAAGAAACTTCATAATTTCATCTTCCCCAAACTTTTTATCTTTTGGAGAAAGGAAATGACCCAGGTGCCTTTAACAGTCTCCCAGAAAATTTAAAATTTTTCCATTAAGAGAATTTTATAAAGAATGAAATATACATAAATCCGAAGGTACAATTTCTGGTGAATACAGAGAATAAACCAGAACTTCCCAGTCAAGTTGTAACAGTTTTGTCTGGTCATCAAAAAACATGCAGTCNATTTTTCCATTAAGAGAATTTTATAAAGAATGAAATATACATAAATCCGAAGGTACAATTTCTGGTGAATACAGAGAATAAACCAGAACTTCCCAGTCAAGTTGTAACAGTTTTGTCTGGTCATCAAAAAACATGCAGTCTTGCATTCTCCTATTGAAAGATTATGCATTTTTGTTGACTAATTTTGGACACTTTTCATCAAGTGTTGCTTTTAGTTGTTCTAATAAGGAACACTACTTGTTTGAACTAATTAGTTTTCTAGAAGGAGCTCATAATAGAGAAAGTGAAAGTGAAAGTCTCTCAGCCATGTCTGACCCTTTGCAATCCCAAGGACTATACAGTCCATGGAATTCTCCATGCCAGACTACTGGAGTGAGTAGCCTTTCCCTTTTCCAGGGGATCTTCTCAAGACCAGGGATTGAACCCAGGTCTCCCTCATTGCAGGGGGATTCTTTACCAGCTGAGCCATAAGGGAAGCCCAAGAATACTGTGGCGGGGAGCCTATCTGTTCTCCAGGGGATCTTCCTGACCCAGGAGGCAAAACAGGGCCTCCTGCATTGCAGGTAGATTCTTTACCAACTGAGCTGCCAAGGAAACTTGGTAGTTCTCATAATAGAGAATTCCCTTCCAATCCTGCCATATGCACCACATCACCCTCTTTGGATGAAGACTGGCCTTTGGTATGGTTGGCATTGGTTCATTTCCCTTGTTTCATGATCTCTTCCATTCTACATGATTGTACTGTTTCCATTTTCATCACCTGTCACCATTTATTTTAAAATAAAACATTTTCATTATGCTTAGGTAGAAAATTGCATGCAGAAATATGGTCATGAAGGTTTTTATTTATGTATTTGTTTTTTGCTTAACTTATATGGAACCCAAACATCAAGGGAATGAATATAAGTAAGCTGGTGCAAATGAATTTCAATGCTTGATTTGGATATTTTGAGTATGTCAGCTATCTCCTACATAGGATAATGGGGATGATGTTGATTATTCTCAATTAATGTCTCAGTTTGATTGCTGTCAGCTTCAACTGGCCTGCCCAATCATGGAACATCATTCAGTGAGAAATCTCTAGCACATAGCTTTGCAAACCACTTTTGACATGTTTGATCAGTCACAGCTGATCAATTCACTGCACCTTCTCAATACACTGCATAAATCTTTTTCTTTTTGCATTTTGGCTTCATTTTTATATTTATTAAGATAATAAAGCATAAATGCTGAAAGATGTAGCTTTTTCCATTACATATTCAATATTAAAGTGGCTACACAAAAATTCACCAATTTTGGTAATTTTTTAAAAAAATGATGTGGATGTGACAGCTATCACAATACAATCTAACAAAACTGTTTCAAATGAAATTAAAGACAACTGAGCACTACTTAGATTCATCTTAAGGAAAAAAAACAAAAAAACCTTTTAGCCAACCCAATACAAGGTTTTCACACTACTGTGAATTGATGCATTATTTGAAAGTGGGCCTGGATTAGTTATAAGTGTATATTGTAAATTCCAGGACAACGATAAGAAACAATAAAAATGTTTATACTGAAAACAACAAAACTGACATGTTAACAAAGGAGAAAAAATGAAATCATATGAAATAATTAAAATCACAAAAGGCAGAAAATGAGTAGAAGCCAAACAGAAACAAAGAACAATGGTAGCAAATAGACAACAGTAACAAATATGATGAATATTATAAAGTTATATCAATAATAACTCTGTATACCAATGGTTTAAATGTACCAATTAAAAGACAAAGATTATCAGAGTGGATAAAAAGAAAAAAAAGACCCAATGATAGGTTGTCTACAAGAAACCCACTTTAAATATAAGACATATATAAATTAGAAATAACTTCATGGAGATAAGTATATCATACTAGCACTCACCAAATGAAAGCACAAATAGCTATGTTAATTTCAGACAGAACAAACTCCAAAGTAAGGAATTTTATGCGATGAACAGGGGCATGATGATAAAGAAATCAGTTGTCCAAGAAAACATAATGATACTTAACATGTATGCGCTAACAACGGAGCATCAAAATATGTGAAGCAAAAGTGATAGACCCTCAAGGATAAGTAGATAAATCCACGATTAAGTTTAGAGAATTCAACACCTCTCTCTCAGAAAGAGAAAGATCCAGCAGGACTTAGTTGGATTCAATATCACCACTAGTCAACTGAATAGACCCTCTCTGTACAACACTAGAATAGTCATCTCTCAAGGTCATGTGGAACATTCGCCAATAGACAACACATTTTGGACCATAAAACGTGACTTGACTTTAAAAGGATAAAAATCATACAGTGTGTGCTCTTAGACCACAATGGAATTAACTAGAAATCAATAGCAGAAAGAAAACTGGAAATTTTCAAAATTTTGTGGGATGTGGAAACTGAACAACACATTTCCAAAGAACATACATGGGTCAAGGAAGAAATCTCAAGAGGAACCTAATAACATTTTGAGTTAAAAGTAATGAAAACACATTTTATCAAAAATTCATCAAAATTATGGGATGCAGTGAGAGCAGTGCTTTGAGGGAAATTTATAGCATTTAATTCATTTATTAGAAAAGAAGTAGCTTCCAAAAATTCTATGCATCAACTTAGAAAATTAGAAAAGGAAAATCAAATTAAATGAAGAAAAAGGAATAAAGTAATAAATATTGGAGCAGAAATCAAGAAAATTGAAAACAGAAAAATCAATATAAAAAATTCATGAAACCAAACCTACTTGTATCAACTAACAACAAACATGTAGAATTTGAAACTTAAAATGAAATACTATTTACCTTAGGATTCCCCAAAACAAAATACTTAGGTATAAATCTACTAAATATGTGCAAGATCTATACAAGGAAAACTATAAAACTCTGATTAAAAAAATTAAAAACCTCAATTAAAGGAGAGAAGATTCATGCTTAGGACAGGAAGATATTATCATCAAATGTCATTTCTTCCCAACTTGATCTATAGATATGATGCAATCCAAATTAAATTCCTGTGTGTGTGTGTGTGTGTGTGTGTGTGTGTGTGTGTGTGACTAACTGATTCTGAAGTTTATGTGGAGAGGCAAAAGATTCAAAGGAGTCCCCACAATATTGAAGGTGAAGAACAAAGTTGAAGGACATCCACCATCTAAGTTTAGTTCAGTTCAGTTCAGTTCAGTCTCTCAGTCGTGTCCGACTCTTTGCGACCCTATGAATCTTAGCACGTCAGGGCTCCCTGCCCATCACCAACTCCCGGAGTTCACCCAAACTCATGTGCATCGAGTTGGTGATGTCCAGCCATCTCATCCTATGTCGTCCCCTTCTCCTCCTGCCCCCAATCCCTCCCAGCATCAGGGTCTTTTCTAATGAGTCAACTCTACGCATGAGGTGGCCAAAGTATTGGAGTTTCAGCTTTAGCATCATTCCTTTCAAAGAATACCCAGGACTAGTCTCCTTTAGGATGGACTGGTTGGATCTCCTTGCAGTCCAAGGAAGTCTCAAGAGTCTTTTCCAGCATCACAGTTCAAAAGCATGAATTCTCCGGCATTCAACTTTCTTCACAGTCCAGGTTTCACATCCATACATGACCACTGGAAAAACCATAGCCTTGACTAGATGGACCTTTGTTGGAAAAGTAATGTCTCTGCTTTTTAATATGCTGTCTAGGTTGTTCATAACTTTCCTTCCAAGGAGTAAGCATCTTTTAATTTCATGGCTACAATCACCATCTACAGTGATTTTGGAGCCCCCCAAAATAAAGTCTAACACTGTTTCCACTGTTTCCCCATCTATTTCCCATGAAGTGACGGGACCAGATGCCATGATCTTAGTTTTCTGAATGTTGAGCTTTAAGCCAACTTTTTCACTCTCCTCTTTCACTTTCATCAAGAGGCTCTTTAGTTCCTCTTCACTTTCTGCCATAAGAGTGGTGTCATCTGCATATCTGAGGTTATTGATATTTCTCCCAGCAATCTTGATTCCAGCTTGTGCTTCTTCCAGCCCAGCATTTCTCATGATGAACTCTTCATATAAGTTAAATAAGCAGGGTGACAATATACAGACTTGATGTACTCCTTTTCCTATTTGGAACCAGTCTGTTGTTCCATGTCCAGTTCTAACTGTTGCTTCCTGACCTGCATACAGGTTTCTCAAGAGGCAGGTCAGGTGTTTTGGTATTCCCATCTCTTTCAGAATTTTCCACCATTTATTGTGATCCACACAGTCAAAAGCTTTGGCATAGTCATTAAAGCAGAAATAGATGTTTTTCTGAACTCTCTTGCTTTTTTGATGACCCAGCAGATGTTAGCAATTTGATCTCTGGTTCCTCTGCCTTTTCTAAAGCTAGCTTGAACACCTGGAAATTAATGGTTCACTTATTGCTGAAGCTTGGCTTGGAGTTCAAAACACTATAAAGCAACAGTAAACAAGACAGTGTGAAATTGACTGAAGGACAGATAAATACATCAGTGAAACAGGATAGAGTGCCCAGAAATGTACTCCACAAACACAGTCAACAGATCTTTAACAAAGGAGTAAAGGTAATATTATGAAGCAAAAGCAGTCCCTCCAACATATACTGCTGGAGCAACTTGACTTGCTCAATTGGGTATGTGCTCAGTCTTGTCTGACTCTGTAATTCCATGAACTATACCCTCCAGGCTTCTCTGCCCATGGAATTTTCCAGGCAAGAATACTGAAGTGGGTTGTCATTTCCTACTCTAGGGGATCTTCCCGACCCTAGGGATCAAACCCATGTCTCTCGGGTCTAGTGATATCTTCATTAAAATTAAAGACTTCTGTTCTTCAAAAATACATTGTATTATGAGTACGAGAAGACAAGGAACACTTTGGGAGAAAATATTTGCAAGGGACATATCTGAAAAACACTGTTATCCAAAATATATAAAAAATTCTTAAACCTCAACAATATGAAAACAAAAAAAAAATCTAATTTAAAAAAATGGGACAAAGAATTTGACTCTTCACCAAAGAAGATATATCAATCAAAAAGCTCATGAAAACTTACTCCACTTATATATCATCAGAGAAATTAAAATTAAGGCAAATCTACTTGGTTAAATAGATGCAAATCTATTTGACTGAAATCTAGGACACTGACAGCAGTGAATGCCAGCAAGGAGCAACAGGAACTCACATTGCTGGTGGAAACACAAAGTAGTACAACCACATTGGAAGTCAGTTTTTTACTTTCTCACAAAATAAAACATACTTTTATCATACTATCCAATGATTTCACTCAATGTTTACCCAAAGGAGTTGAAAACTTATGTTCACAGAAAACCCTGCATGCAAATGTTATTAGCAGCTTTATTCAGAATGCCAAAACCTGAAAGCAACTAAGATGTCTTTCAGTAGATGAACAGTTAAACACATTGGGTTACATCCAGACAATGGAATATATCAATGGAATGTATCCAGTGTTAAGAGGAAATTGACTAACAAACCATGAAAAGACTTGGAAGAAACTTAAATGCTAAAGGGAGAGAAACCAATCTGAAAAGCTACATATTTATTGTATGATTTCAATTCAGTGACAATATGGAAGTGGCAAAATCAAAAGAAAACAGTAAAAATATCACTGATTGCCAGAGGTTTGAAGAGATGAATGTGTATAGCACAGAGAATTTTTAAGGCATTAAGTACTCTGCACAATACCAAAATGGTGGACATATGTCTATTTGTCCAAGCTACAGAATGTCTAATACCAAAACGAGTGCTAAGATAAATTATGGGCTTTGTTGATGATGTTTAATATAGATTCATTTACTATAAGAAAGGAACCACTTGGGTAGAATATTCTAATAATCAGGAGTAACATTCAAGATCAGGGGCAGGTGATATATGGGAATTCTCTGTATGACCTGTTCAGTTTTTGCATGAATTTAAAATTTCTTTAAGCAGTAAAGTCTATTAAAATAATTAAATGAAGTAATATGCTATATTACAAAATATTCACTTAATGCAAAAACAAAACAAACAAACAAACAAACAAACAGAAAGAAAAACACAGCATAATCACTGATACTCCAAGACATAAACCTGATTCTGGGATGCTCAAGAGTGTCCTTGGGGCTAAGAGTTTTGATACCCTCCATAGTTAATTCATCTGCAAAGACAAATGTCAAAAATTGGGGGTGTACACCCATGGTGGATTCATGTTGATGTACGGCAAAACCAATACAATATTGTAAAGTAAAAATAAAAACATGTATATAAACACACAAAAAAAGAAACATTAGGTAAAACGTTGTGGCTAAAACTCTCCATTTTTGGTTTGTGAAGTCTAGATTTTTTTCACAATTGTTATATTTGCATATTTTATCTTTTAAAACTAAATTGAATAATACATTTTTAGTATCTCTAATTATTATGCTTGCTGAATCATACCCAACCTGGAAAACATGGAGCATATTGACATAAGCAGGATAATAATAAAATTTACACAAATGGTTCATTGATGTCTGACGAATTTACCATTTTGTTCTTATACACATGATACACATAGACATAGGTTATTAGTGAGATCAGCTGGTTGCCATTTTCCAGTCAATCACACCTCAAAAAACATCACCAGTGAAAATTTTGTACACATACATTATACTCAGTCTCCCTTTGCAAATGAAGCAGAAGGAAAAAAAAAGACAAGTTAACACAGGAATAAAGCCAGAAATAAGTTTTACTTATATCATAGATTTCCAGGAATTAATGTTAAGTACTATCAGGATTTTCTTTTTCTTTCTTTTTTTTTTTTTTTTTGCAGAGGAGCTAAAAAGCCTCTTTTTTTTTTTTTTATAAATTTATTTATTTTTTTAAATTTAACTTTACAATACTCTATTGGGTTTGCCATACATCGACACGAATCCACCACAGGATTTTCAATAACAAAATCTCTCTGAAACTTCACCAATATATTTTCCTAAAATAAGACCAAAACACACATAATTATGCTTTGGAATTCATACAGCTGCTAATTTCAAACCTAGATAATGAATGTATAATTTGAGCTATGTGTCACATTTTCTGATAAAAGTTCAAAATAAATCTTGAGTAAAGTTGAGACAGATTATATCTAATGCTTTCTCTTTGATACATCATGTTTGCTAGCACCATAAAAGAAAATTAGATTGAAAGAACTTATTCTTCCTTTCAGTTATTTATGAGAACCATAGTATTTCAGAGCTGAAAGAAGTTTTGAGAATCATCTAGTGAAACTGCCATTCTTCCTTAACGAGGAAAAATGGTTTTTTAACTGTTAAAGAATAAGGATGAAATATTTAAACAATTGGTAACAGAAGAAGAATAGTGTAACTTTTGACTTGCAAAATATAATCATGGATTTTTCAATATAATAGTTCCCACCATTAGTGCAAAATACATTCACCAAAAACAAACTTGAACCCAGCATGTCTAAGAAACTATGTGTCAAGTCAGGATCTTCTTAATTTTTTGAGCTAAAGTTAAACATTTTATGTTGAAACACAAATTATTCATCATTAGTAATTAAGTAAATTAAAAAAAAGACTGTTCCCCCTTTTTCCAAACCCTGTATCCTTTTGGTTCATGCAGTTGAAAAATCTCTTTGATTACAATTCCTTCCTTCCTTTAAAATCATCTCAGAACTATTAAAATCCTGATAAATTGGCAAGGCTATGATATTCTTATATAAGATAGCCCTGGAACTGAAGTATGGGCGAAGAGTTGATATTTATAATACAAAAGGAAGACCCTATGATAAATCCAAACACTCAATTTAAAAATAATTCTATAGAATAGATGTATTGACTTTACAAATGGCTAAATGCCAATTTTTTACAGATCAGTTTACTACTTGTCTTATAAATAGACTTTTGGCCAAAAAATTAATACATCATTAGGAAAAAAATGTTTTGTGAAAGAAATTGCAACACATAGTATTCAATTTTTATAAGCAAGACAAAAAAAATATTTGGCTAAATGTGGGTGAAATGCTGCATTTCAAAAACTAATAAATAATATATAAAAAAGCACAGAAAAAACTTGGAACAAATTCAGCAAAGTGTGCAGAATTGGACTAAATTGAGCAGGTTTATTAGGGACTCAGTGTTTGAAGCATAATGTACTTTTTTTTTTTCCAAGAATTGAAACATCTATATGGGCTATGCTAAACATCACTGCAAGGAGATCCAACCAGTCCATTCTGAAGGAGATCAGCCCTGGGATTTCTTTGGAAGGAATGATGCTAAAGCTGAAACTCCAGTACTTTGGCCACCTCATGCGAAGAGTTGACTCATTGGAAAAGACTCTGATGCTGGGAGGGATTGGGGGCAGGAGGAGAAGGGGACAACAGAGGATGAGATGGCTGGATGGCATCACGGACTTGATGGATGTGAGTCTGAGTGAACTCCGGGAGTTGGTGATGGACAGGGAGGCCTGGCGTGCTGCGATTCATGGGGTCACAAATAGTTGGACACGACTGAGTGACTGAACTGAATTGTACTGAACTGAAACCTCACTTTCCTATTATGCAGTGACTTCCTCAAATAACGTCTTAGCCAGATTCTACCACATTTTCAACATACTTTTATTATTAGAATAGTCACATTTTGGAATTTATAAATTAGACTCATTCTTTTTAGAACTTTAGTATTAAACTTAATTCAGAAGTGTTCTCCTCCTTCTGATCACATCCTTCATTGCAATTATGATCTATAGGTTTTAGGTCAGGCACCACAGTGATTCCTGACTGAATGAGATCCAAGACTCTGACCCACCTACCGTAGTTCCTCTTGTATTAGTGACTTAGTTTTGCCTGTGATAACCTTTAGTACTGGCTGGGTGGCTGAAACAGTAAACATTTGCTTTAGAACTTAGGAGGCTGGGACAACTAGGTGCCAACAGATTCAATATCAGACGACATCCTTCTTTCTGGTTTGCAGATGTCTGTCTTCTTAAAGTATATTCACATAGCTGAGAAAAAGAGAACAACTCTTTCTCTTCCAAATTTTCAGGGCACTAATATCATTGAGAAGGACTCCAGTCTCATGACTTAATTGTATCCCAAAGGCATCCAAGTAGCGTCATATTCGAATTCAAGTTTAAACTGAAGAAAGTAGGAAAAACCACTAGGCAATTTAGGGATAAACTAAATCAAGTCCCTCAATGATACAGCAGAAGTGATGAACAGATGTATGGAATTAGATGTGGTAGGCAGAGTGCCTGAAAACCTAAAGATGGGGGATAGCAATATACGGGAGACAGTGGCCGAAATCATCCCAAAGAAAAAGAATTGCAAGAAGGCAAGGTGGCTATTTGAGGAGGCTTTATAAATAGCTGAGAAGAGAAGAGAATTGAAAGGCAAGGGAGAAAGGGAAAGATATACCTAAATGAATGCAGAGTTTCACAGGAGAGATAAGAAGGCCTTTTAAATGAACAATACAAAGAAATGGATGAAAACAATATAATTAGAAAGACTAAAGTCTCTTCAAAAAAAAAAATTAGAGGTATCAAGAGAACATTACATGCAAGAATGGGCACCATAAAGGACAGAAACAATAAGGCCCTTAACAAAAGCAGAAGAGAGAAAGAAGAGGTGGCAAGAATACACTGAAGAACTATACAAGGAAGGTCTTAATAACCCACATAATCACAGTGGTACAGTCACTCACCTAGAGTCGGACATTCTAGAATATAAAGTCAAGTGGGCCTTAAGAAACATTATTATGAACGAAACTAGTGGAGGTAATGGAATTCTAGCTGAGCTGTTTAAAAATCCTAAAAGATGATGCTGTTAAAGTGCTTCACTCAATATGTCAGAAAATTGGGTAAAACTCAGTATTGGCCACAAAACTGGCAACGGTCAGTTTGCATTACATTCCCAAAGAAAGTCAATGCCAAAGAATGTTCTAACTATCATACAGCTGAGCTCATTTCACGTGCTATCAAGGTCATCGTCAAAATCCCCCAAGCTAGGATTTAACAGTACATGAACTGAGAAATTCCAGATGTACAAGCTGGGTTTTGAAGAGGCAGAGGAACCAGAGACGAAATTGCTATCAGTTACTGGATCATGGATGAAGCAAAGACATTCCAGAAAAACATCTACTTCACTGACTATGCTTTTGTGGATCACTATGAACTGTGTAAAATTCTTAAAGAGAAGGGAGTACCAGACCACCTTACTTGTCTCCTTAGAAACCTATCTACAGGTCAAGAAGCAACAATTAGAACCAGACATGGAAAAATGACTGGCTTTTGGAGAAATTTCCCAAAACTGGGAAACCTGCTTATTTAGCTTATATAGAGAGGTGGATGAATCACAAGCTGGAATCAAGATTGCCAGGAGAAATACTGACAACCTCAGATATGCAGATGATACCACTATAATGGCAGAAAATGAAGAGAAACTAAAGAGCCTCTTAATGAGGGTGAAAGAGGAAAATGAAAAAGCTAGCTGGAAACTCATTAAACATTAAAAAAACTGAGATCGTGGCATCTGGTCCCATCATTACATGGCCAATAGAAGGGGGAAAAGTGGGAAGAGTGACAGAGTTTATTTTCTTTGGCTCCAAAATCACTGTGGATGGTGATTGTGGCTATTAAATTAAAAGACGCTTGCTCCCTGAAAGAAAGCTATGACAAACCTAGACAATGTGCTAAAAGGCACAGACCTCATTTAGCTGACAAAAGTCCTTATAGCCAAAAGTATACTTTTTTCAGTAGCTATGTGTAGATGACAGAGGATGAGATGGTTGGGTGGCACCACATACTCAATGGACATGAGTTTGGATAAACTCCGAGAGTTGGTGATGGACAGGGAAGCCTGGCTCCAAAGGGTCGCAGAGTCGCACACGACTGGGCAACTGAACTGAGCTGAACTGAACTGATGTATAGATGTGACAGTTGGACCATAAAGAAGCTGAGTGCCAAAGAATTGATGCTTTCAAACTGGTACTGGGGAAGATTTAGAAGAGTCCCTTAGGCTTCAAGATCAAAGTTTTCAATCCTAAAGGAAATCAATGCTGAATATTCACTGTAAGCATTATTATTGAAGCTCCAATACTTTGGTCATCTGATGTGAAGAGCCGACTCATTGGAAAAGACCCTGATGCTGGGAAAGACTGAGAGCAAAAGGAGAAGGGAGCAGCAGAGAATGAGATGGTTAGATAGTATCACTGAATCTATGGACATGAATTGCAGCAAAGTCCAGGAGATAGCAGAGGACAGAGGAGCCTGTTGTGCTATCGTGCAAGGAGTGGCAAGAGTTGGACATGACTTAGTGCCTGAATAACAACAGAGATTAGGGCTCCAACATATGAATTTTGTGGGACCCAAAATCAACCCATTCCAGTCAGCATCTCTTAGTTAGCACACTTCTCATAGATGAAAATATTGTAAAAATAACTCAATGCACCTACATTTTTTGCGTATATGTAATCCGACATGTTCATGCATCATTGCAGGTCTAAATATTGGAAATATTGTCAACATCACTACTGTGGCTCCTACTTTTAATCTTCACTACTCTTAGCTACTCTGTGTAATGATATTTTCCCTGATAATGTGTAGCATGGGTTCAGACAAGCAAATGTGCAACTTAAGTATGTGTTCTAAGATAACACACACACAAAAAAAATGACTATAATTTCGCACTGCATATACTTTGGTCCTTACATTGATAGCAAGGGTAAATCAAGAAGGGTAGGGATTGCAGGGAGAAATAGAGGATGTGGAAGTAACTCTGCTTCTGAGATCACCCTTTGAATAAATATAGAATGATTTTTAATTAAAAAATCAACAATCTAAATGTCCAACTGAAAGTTAACATTAAATATATTAGAAAAACACATGTGAAAAAATAGCATATAAAATATTAAATTATAAAATATTTTATATATTTATATTTAATATAATATTTATAAAAATATTAAAATTATGAGGAATTACAAATTTCAATAATATAATGTAAAGAAAGTAATCCAAAATTGCATTAAGCTCACCATGACCTGGGGGGAATTTTTTCCATTTAGTGAATGTAACTAGTTCATATATGGATAAAGTAGGCCACTCCACATAATATGGGCACTTATGGATTAATTTAACCTTATGTTGATTTTCCAGTTTTGTCTTTTCCTGAAACAAAAAGTCACTATCAAAATTTATGCATTAAGTAATTAAAAAAGAGAGATAAATAGAAGATAGGCAAATGGCAGTGAAAAGAAAAATAAAGGTTATATGAATGCAAACTATAATAGAATATATTTGAATTTTTATAAAAGCATGACCATATAATTGAAATTTTAATCTTCATATTGGCTACTAAAAACATTTTCTCACCTTTCATTTATTTTTAAGTTCTTATAAATATTTTAGCATTTTTGAAAGAATTCTATCATAGTTGACTGCACTCAAATGTTGTATTTGATGCAACATTTATTTGAAATAAATGATACTTACTGATATTTTGAAAATAAAATCAAATGTGTGAAACTTTTTTTTAGGCCAGCCACTCTGAAACTGGAGATTTGAAAGGAAGCTGAATCTCGGGCTTTTCTTGTGGTTCAGATAGTAAAGAATCTGCCTGCAATTCTTTACTAGAAGACCCAGTTTCGATCTCTCGGTCAGGAAGGTTCCTTGGAGATGGGAATCGCTGCCCACTCCAGTAATTTTGCCTGGAGAATTCCATGGACAGAGGAGCTTGGTGAACTACAATCAGTCCATGGGGTTGCAAAGAGTTGAACATGATTGAGCAACTAACTTTCACACTTCACTGAATACTGGGAAAGTCTTCTGTATCACTAACACTGCATCAAAAGAAATCCCAACTATTAAAGACCTAAATCTGAAGACGGATGTCTCTTGATCTCCTTCTCAAACAGGATCTCACTGCAGCCTATGCAGTGCCTGTGGCACACACACCAAGGTTAAATCCTATGCAGAATTTCTGACAGAGGATAACCATAAGTAGTCCCTCAATCCACCATTTATACAGACTTCCTCTACCCTTCAGGGGAGGAGAAATAGAAGATACGCACATTTTGAAACTTGAATAAAATAGAATAAATTGTTAAAATTAAGGAAAATAAGTTTTCCTAATGCAGCAGAATTATGGGGTCAGAGGTAAGTTGTGATCACCTATTCATGCAGTTTTGGATTTTGACATGCACTATACCAATGATATAGTGTGCCAATAATCCCTAGGTTTTTGTTTTTTTTTTCTTATTCCTGAGGCAGATTATACAGGTTTATAGATCTTTGTCTGATTTTTCTGGTATCCCCAGTTAATGACATGCCATTGTTTACAGTCACTGAATGAATGAATTTAAAAAGAGTGAATGAATGAATCTTAAATTTATGGAGAACTAAATGCACCCAATGTACATGTGTAATAAATTATATCCATGGAGACCATCCCTTCCACTTCAACTATTCATCAAAGGCTTAAGTGATATATATCAAATCTTCTTTTTATGGTCTCCAATTCAAAACAAATTAAAATATTAAAAGAGATATGGATAACTTCTACCTAGAGAGTAAAAACACTCATAATGTGTTAACATACAGATTAGATATGGTCACATTGGTGACTGCAGCTATGAAATTAAAAGATGATTGCTCCTTGAAAGAAAAGCTATGGCGAGCCTAGAGAGTGTATTAAAAAGCAGAGATATCACCTTGCTGACAAAGGGCCATATAACCAAAGCAATGGTTTTTCCAGTAGTCATGCGTGGATGTGAGAGTTGGATCACAAAGAAAACTGAGCACCAGAGAATTGATGCTTTTGAACTGTGGTGCTGGAAAAGAGAGTCAAGGAGATCAAACCAGTCAATCATACAAGAAATGAACTCTGAATATTCATTGGAAGGACTGATTCTCAAGCTGAAGCTCCAATACTTTGGCCACCTGACATGAAGAGTCAACTCACTGGAAAAGACCCTGATGCTGGGAAAGAGGGAAGGCAGGAGGAGAAGGGGCGATAGAGGATGAGATGGTTGCATGGCATCACCGACTCAGTTGATATGAGATTGAGCAAACTCTGGGAGATGGTGAAGGACAGGGAAGCCCAGTGTGCTGCTGTCCATGGAGTCACAGAGTCAGACACAACTTAATCATGGAACACCACCACCATCAACAACAAAAAACACATACCGTTTTTAACTTTGCATAATTATTTGCTGGAATTTTAAGAATTTCACAGTCTTCTTCTGTCACCACTGAGTACTCCTTTGTTCCTGATTCAATATGAGCTGCAACTTCCAAGGTTCCAAAGGTACTCCATTGTCCAAGCTGTAAAAACACCAAGACCACTTAAACCTCATCATTATTCATCAACATAAAAATATCAATGATAAGATCAGTCTAGGAGAGTCTACAAAAGGGAGTATCATAGGCCAAGCTCCAGGTATGTGAAAGAAGAGGGTCTGAAGTCTGGCATCGATGTCTTTTCTTCTGTCCAATATTACTTGCCCAAAACAAGAAAACTTTATTTTTTCACTAGCATAAGGAAAATAAATCATAAGAATAGATCTTCTGTTTTATTTGCCGATTCATTTAAAATGCCTGAAATAGTGCTTTGTACATAA
Organism: Neotragus pygmaeus; assembly: GCA_006410875.1. Classification (NCBI taxonomy): domain Eukaryota; kingdom Metazoa; phylum Chordata; class Mammalia; order Artiodactyla; family Bovidae; genus Neotragus; species Neotragus pygmaeus. The sequence goes on along the minus strand of SJYV01016556.1, from coordinate 49,179 downwards.
CAGCCATTCAATAAATGTTTGTTGAAGGGATGAGAAAATAGTGCACATATATCCACAGGTCTTCTATTTATTTTATTATACTCATGTCAGTAGTAATCATGAATATGAATATAGTGTTAGGCAGGTATAAATCACTGGCATATGTATATACCCATGTAGGGCTTCCTAACTTACTATGCTACAAACNATAGTGCACATATATCCACAGGTCTTCTATTTATTTTATTATACTCATGTCAGTAGTAATCATGAATATGAATATAGTGTTAGGCAGGTATAAATCACTGGCATATGTATATACCCATGTAGGGCTTCCTAACTTACTATGCTACAAACAGATATTAAGCATACCAAAAATATTACCACTAGAATATATACTGTAAATTATTAGGATGTAGTGAGAATGTGTACAGCTGCATAGAAGATTTGTATTCATGTTTGCCTGCGAAAAACTGAAGGGCATCTAGAGAAACAGGGATAACTTCTCCGAGAAGACATCAGATCAATATGGCTGGCTACCAGTGATGTGGGAGAATCGCTACTCTTCCACTTCAAATCCACAGAAAGGTTGAATGTTGTCCTTAGTTGAATGAATAGCTGAAATTGAATCTGCCAGTTTGAAAATAAGGAAGGAATTTAAAGTAACTGCTGGAACCAAAGTGATCCAGAGCAATATCAAACTTAGATGAGAGTCTCAGGGTCTGAGGTCTAGGAATTGTCACGTATATTAGAATAAGCAACTGAAGACCATACACGGTGAGGGACCAGAACTGAATGTTTTTATATAAAGCTTAAGACCTTAAAGGATTGCATGACATGTTAAATGGGAAAAGCAAGTTGTTGGGTGGTTGTTGTTCAGCCCTGCCTGATTCTCTGCGATCCCATGGACTGTAGTACGCCAAGTTCCTCTGTCCTCTACTATCTCCTGGAGTTTTCTCTAACTCATGTCCATTGAGTCAGTGATGCTATTTAACCATCTTGTCCTCTGCTACACCCTTCACCATTTGCCTTCAATCTATCCCAGGACCAAGGTCTTTTCCAATGATCAGCTCTTCGCATCAGGTGACCAAAGTATTGGAGCTTCAGCATCAGTCACTCCAATGAATCTTCAGGGTTGATTTCTTATAGGATTGACTAATTTGATCTCCTTGTGGTCCAAGGGATTCTTGAGTCTTCTGCAACACCACAAGTCAAAAGCATCTTTTGGTATTTGCTTTCTTTATGGTCCAACTCTCACATATGTATATGACTACTCAAAAATCATAGTTTTGATTATTTGGACCATTGTCAGCAAGTTGATGTCTCTGCTTTTTAATACACTGTCTAGTTTTGTCATAGTTTTCCTTACGAAGAGCAACAGCTTTTATTTTCATGCCTGGAGTCAAACTTCACAGTGATTTTGGAGCCCAAGAAAATACAATCTGTCATTCTTTCCATGTTTTATCCTTCTATTTGCAATAAAATGGTACGACCAGATGCCTTGATCTTAGTGCTTTTAATGTTGAGTTTCGAACTAACTTTTTCATTCTCTTCTTTTACCCTCTTCAAAGATTCTTTAGTTTCTCTTCACTTTCTGCCATTAGAGTGATATCATCTGCATAGCTGAGAAAATTATGTTATACTAACGCTATATATTGGCAACCCACTGCAGTGTTCTTGCCTGGAGAATCCCAGGGACAGGGGAGCCTAGTGGGCTGCCACCTATGGGGTCGCACAGAGTCAGACAATACTGAAGTGACTTACCAGCAGCAGCAATGCTATGCATAATATTTCTGTTTTGTCAATAATTACTGTTAATTTTGTTTTATTATAAATGAGCTTTTTATCATATTTAAGTGCTAATTTTTATCACGAATGAATATTGAATTTTTGCATCTGAGATGATCCTCTTCATTAAGCTTTTAATGTGGTTAAAGGATACAATGGACATTCATTCTTGGGATGAAAGTAGCTCATTCAACATGTGTGACAGGATTTATACACCACTGTTTGTTCTTAGGATGCTTCTATTTTTTAACAAAACTGGCCTTTCAGTTCAGTTCAGTTCATTTCAGTCATTCAGCTGTGTCTGACCCTTTGTAACCCCATGAACTGCAGCACGTCAGGCCTCCCTGTTCATCACCAACCCCCAGAGTCCACCCAAACCCATGTCCATTGTCTCAGTGATGCCATCCAACCATCTCATCCTCTGTCATCCCCTTCACCTCCTGCCCTCAATCTTTCCCAGCNCCAGGAGTTGGTGATGGACAGGGAGGCCTGTCATGCTGCGATTCATGGGGTCACAAAGAGTCGGACACGACTGAGCAACTGAACTGAACTGATATCTTAGAACTCAACACTAATGACATGATATCACTATTTGTAATATTCCTACACCACTTTTCATTTCTGACTACATTTATCATACTAATCACATCTCAAAGTGCCTAATGGTCATGTCGCCATAAATAAAATACATGTAAAATTCATAAAGTAAATGTCTACCCTAATTAACAGATCTTTTCTCTATTTTGTTTTATGTGTGATAGAATGTTTTTACTGATGACACAAAATCTTTCAGTTGTTAACATCCTTATTTAAGCAAATTCTTATTCCCTTTTAATTTCCATATGCTTGCAATTTTCATGACTGCTCAATCCATGTTTAATATGCTGTTATTATCTCTATTGTCCATAACTTTCATCATTACCACTTTAATAGTATTCACATATTTTCATTACCTGAATTTGCCCCCTGGGTACTTAATTCTGTTCATTAATTCTCTCCATAGTTCTAATTTGTTGATCTATTTGATTCCCTGCCATAATATTAATATTTCTGAAACAATTACTTCCATATTTACTTCTTTATCAGTCAGGGGAGAAATACCAAAGTAATATTAAAATAATTTAATGAAGAAACTAATTAGGATATAGGGAGATCAAATGTGAGCATATATTATCCAGGGGGTAAGAAAGAAGCGCACAGCCATCTTCCCTAGGCCTGAAGAGGGAGCCCTTGAAAACTAGCTAAAATGTGCGTGTGGAGAGGTCCACTGAACATGCGCTGTGACCTTCAGATGGGAGCTTCAGCTAGTGACACTGTGGAGCGGGAGTCAGGGAACCAATACTCCGACCTCCACTCTCCTGCTCTTTCTGGTCTCCGTGGATTGAACCCAATTGCAGAGCAAAAGAGCCCTTGGATTTAATCCCTACAAGCTAGCCTTGGGGTGAAAAGTAAAGTATAGAAGGATAGAAGGCGACTCTGGGGAGTAAGGAAAAAGGAAAACAGTCCAAACTTTGTTGCCTTAGCTTTTCGGCTTATTATTTAGATGCCCTTAGACATCTGGCTTAGTCTTACCTTTTCACTTTCTCTTTACTCCTTCTTTAGCTCTGCCCTTTATCCATTTACCATTGAATTTTCTAAACTTCACAGCTGCCAGGTATATGTTTATTTTCGTATCTAAATCACTGCTAAAAATAAGATTCTTCACACACACACACACAATATGTGCCCTCTCCCTTACTTTATAATCAAATCTTGTCTTTTAAAAGTTATCACAGCTTGTTTATCCGTTCATCTGCTGATGGACATCCAGGTTGTTTCCATGTCCTGGCTATTATAAACAGTGCTGCAATGAACATTGGGGTACATGTGTCTCTTTCAATTCTGGTTTCCTCGGTGTGTATGCCCAGCAGTGGGGTTGCTGGGTCATAATGCAGTTCTATTTGAAATTTTTTAAGAAATCTCCACACTGTTTTCCATAGTGGCTGTACTAGTTTGCATTCCCACCAACAGTGTAAGAGGGTTCCCTTTTCTTCACATCCTCTCCAGCATTTATTGCTTGTAGACTTTTGGATTGCAGCCATTCTGACTGGTGTGAAATGGTACCTCATTGTGGTCTTGATTTGCATTTCTCTGATAATGAGCGATGTTGAGCATCTTTTCATGTGTTTGTTAGCCATCCGTATGTTATCATGTAAGAAACGAGATGTCGGTCTATGTTCAATGCAGGATGCAGGATGCTTGGGGCTGGTGCACGGGGATGAGAGACGTTGTGGGGTTTGGAGGTGGGAGAGGGATTCAGGATTGGGAGCTCGTATACACCTGTGGTGGATTCATGTCGATGTATGGCAAAGCCAATAGAGTATTGTAAAGTAAAATAAAGTAAAAAAATAATAATAAATAATTTTAAAAATTTAAAAAATGAAAAAAAAAGTTATCACAAATTCCCCCTTTTCAACAAGCATTATTTGACATTGAACCCATAGTGTCCTCACCTGCCTCTGAAGTTCTGTAGAACTTCTTTGTCCCAGTTATTTAGCACTTCATAAAGATTATCTCATGTCGTCATATAATTTGTATGTGTACATATATTGAGCCCCCAGTCAAATTATAAACCCTTTAGAGGCAAGAAATGTTCCTCTAAGTTTGGGGTTTCCCATAACACCTAAAAAAGTTTTATAAATATTGCATATTAGACTTCAAATTTGAGAACAATAACAATATTGAACTCATTATTTTCTCAGTACTCAGCAGTCAGTACACACACAACATGGATGCTTAATTAAAGTTTGTTGAATTAGCAGTATTAACATAACCAATGAAAGAATAAATTATGTGCTTCTATTAACTCATTCTCTAGGTAAAATAGCTAATTGCTTTTCTGATTATAAGATGTTTACAGAGTGTAACTATGAAATTGTCTTTCTTTGTGTAAATATAATAGTTGAAATAAAAACATAATTGATTTTGAATAATGTTAAAACTCATTATAATAAGAAAATATTGAAAGTCAAGTATCATTGTTTGATATTAAATAGTGATTCAATTTCATAGAATTGGATAAAATGAAAAAGTATACTTTGTTTCATGTTTAAGTAAAAAAACAAAGAAAAAACCTTTTCCTTTGCAAAATCTGGTATATCTTGAATCACAATTGAGCCATCAATTGAGGCCCTGCAGCATGCCAGGCCTCCCTGTCCATCACCATAGCTGTCATAAAAATGAATAACTCTGGTTATAAGAGCATAGAAAAAGTAGAAACGAATGTCAGAAGGAACACCAGGGATTTAATCTAATTTAAATGTCTTTATGTATTTGTTCTTCCATAAAATATACTCACATTATTATCAATTTATGTGGAAATACATGAATCTGCTCATCAAATGTTTTAATCAAAATGGATTCCACAAGGATCATTTTGAAATCACCAATTGAAAAATAGTTTCTGCAAAGAAAACTTATTCAGAGGTATAATATTAGAAAGATAAGTATAGAAGATCTAGATGTAAGAGATGGGAACCAGTCCACATGGGGAGTGTGAAGGGTTATATCCCAAACTTCTGACTGTATATGATGGTCTTCAAATGACCAGAGTACAGTTAGAAAATTTGTGTGATTGAACACATTTACAGCCATCTGCTGTAGAGATGCACCATAGCATTTGGAAAGAATAAATGCTAAATTGTGCCTAGACAGAAGTGGTCATTTCAGCTCCTAAGAAAAACAATCTCATATTACAAAGGCACCAGTCATCTTCAATGCTCAAAATATTAGGAAGGCAATACCACAAAAGCGGAGGTACAGAAATTACACTAATGGTCTCAAGGGTCTTGTTTTCATGGAGAACTTTGTCTATATATGGTATCTATGTCTACTTAGCATCCTTGCCTGGGAAATCCCATGGACAGAGGAGGCGGGTGGGCTACAGTACATGGTGTCTCAAGAGTCAGACACAACTTAGAGACTAAACAACAGCAGAATTATTCAAAGGTTTTGCATAATGCCAAATAACTCCTGAGAATTTTGTGTCAGAAGTTTATACATCTGTTCAACAGCACTTCCCCACTCCTGCCTTACTTGCTAACAGAAACCTGGTTTCTTTAAGGTATGAGGTTTCAAAGTGCCTGGGGATTATGAATTAAGCCCATGGTGCTGAAAGCTGGTTGTTCTAAGCTAATAGGATGATAAATTCACGCTTATCAATTCTGAGTTGAAAGGTGGACTGTCTTAGTCCATTCAGGCTGCTGTAACAAAATGCCATAGATTGTGTGGCTTTTAAAGAAGAGACATTTATTGCCCACAGTTCCGGAAGCTGAAAGTCTGAGATCAAGGTGCAAGCATGGGAGTGAAAGCCTTTTTCTACGTTGTAGAATTCTTGTATTCTCATGATAGAAGACAGTTAAGAGGTCTCTCCCAGCCACTTTTACAGGCTCAGTATCATTCAAAGCACTCTACTCTTATAACCTAAAGACGCTACTTCTTAATACCGTCACCTTGGGAGTTAATATTTCAGCACATGCATGTTGAGAAACTAAACATTCAGACCATGGACCTATGGCCCTGTCTTGCCAGTGAGATAGGAGTGGAGGTTTGTGCCATCTGGGCTTTTCGTGGAAATGTTTGCTCCACTAATGAAAAGACACATGCTAGGCCATCCCATGTCTGGAAGAGTGAAAACAATTGAGGGAGAAAGGCAGCATTCTAAGAATGGCAGGACAAAAATGGCAATGACACAACAGAAGCAGAAGAGATTAAGAAGAGGTGGCAAGAATACACAGAAGAACTGTACAAAAAGCCAATGGTCTGGCTAGCCATGATGGTGTGGTCACCCACCTAGAGCCATACATCCTGTGAAGTCAAGTGAGCCTGAGGAAGCATTACTATTAACAAAGATAGTGGAGGCAGTAGAATTCCATCTAAGCTATTTCAAATCTTAAAAGATGATGCTGTTAAAATGCTTCACTCAATATGCCAGAAAATTTGGAAAACCTAGCAGAGGCCACAGGACTGGAAAAGTTCAATTTTTATTTCAAGTGCAAAGGGCAATACCAAAGAATGTTCAAACTGCCATACAATTGTGTTCATTTCGTATGTCAGCAAAGCTATGCTCAACATCCTTCTAGCAAGGTTTCAACAGTACTTGAACTGAAAACTTCCAGATGATTTAGAAAAGGCAGAGAAATCAGAGGTCAAATTGTCAACATCCATTAGATCATAGAAAAAGCAAGAGAATTCCAGAAAACATCTACTTCTGTTTCACTGACTACGCTAAAGCCTCTGACTATGGATCACAGCAAACTGTGGAAAATTCTTTAAGAGATGGGAATACCAGCCCACCTCACCTGCCTCCTGAGAAACCCGTATGCAGGTCAAGAAACAGCAGTTAGAACTGGCCATGGAACAATGGACTGGTTCAGTTGAGAAAGGAGTACCTTAAGGCTGGATAACTTCACCCTGCTTAGTTAACTTATTTGCAGAGTGGTGATGGTAGTTTAGTCACTAAATCATGTCCAACTCTTACGATCCCATGGATTGTAGCCTCCCAGGATCCTCTATCCATGGGGTTCTCCAGGCAAGAATAGTGGAGTGGGTTGCTATTTCCTTCTCCAAGGAATCTTCCCAACCCAGGAATCAAACCCAGGTCTCCTGCATTGCAGGTAGATTCTTTACTGACTGAGCTACAAGGGAAGCCACGTCATGCAAAATGTCAGGCTGGATCACAGGCTGGAATCAAGATTGCTGGGAGAAATATCAACAACCACAACATGCAGATGATACCACTCTAATGGCAAAAAGAAAAGAGGAACTAAAGAACCTTTTCATGAGGGTGAAAGAGGAGAGTGAAGAAGCTAGCTTGAAACTCAACATCAAAATCTAAGATCACAGCATCTGGTCCCATTATTTTATGGCAAATAAAAGGGGGGAAAGTGGAAACAATGACAGGTTTTATTTTCTAGGGCTCCAAAATCACTAGGGATGATGACTGCAGCCATGAAATTAAAAGATAATTGCTCCTTGAGAGAAAAACTATGACAAACCTAGACAGTGTATTAAAATCCAGAGTCATCACTTTGTTGACAAAGGTCTGTAGGAGAACTCTTGAGAGTCCCTTGGACTGCAAGGAGATCAAACTAGTCCATCCTAAAGGAAATCAACCCTGGGATTTCTTTGGAAGGAATGATGCTGAAGCTGAAGCTCCAATCCTTTGGGAACCTGATGCAAAGATCTGCCTCACTGGAAAAGACCCTGCTGCTGGGAAATATTGAAGGCAAAAGGAGAAGGGGGTGAAAGAGGATGAGATGGTTCGATAGCATCACCTATTCAATGGACATGAGTTTGAGGAAACTCCAGGAGATAGTGAAGGACAGGGAAGCCTGGGATACTACGGTCCATAGGGTCACAAAGAGTTGGACATGACTTAGTGACTGAACAACAAGAGCAAAATGCAGTTAAAATACTAAAAGCAACAAGAGAAAATAGACAAATAATATACAAGGGAGCTCCCATAGACTTTCTCAATGGAAAGTCTACAAGCCAAAAGGAAATGGCACAATATATTTAAAGTGATGAGAAGGAAGAAATTACAACCAGGAATACTTTACCAGGAAGGGCTTTTATTCTGATTTGATAGAGAAAATCAAAAGCTTTACAGACAAGCAAAAGTTAATAGAATTCAGTGCCATCAAACCAGCTTTGCAAGAATTGCTAAAGGAACTTCTCTAGACAGGAAACACAAAAGAAGGAAAAAGCCTATGAAAAATAAACTCAAAACTTTTAATAAATGGAATAGGATCATTCATATCAATAATCACCTAAATGAAAATTGATTAAATGTACCAATCAAAAGACAAAGACTGGTTGGATGCATGAAAACATGTGCATGTATTCACTTTTACTTAACACATCACTCTACCTAACCTCCCAAATTATAAGTAATTATTTCATATTGTTAGGTTAATCATGTTTCCAATATGACTTGCAAATGTAATTGTCTTTTACTTTTTGTCTATTGATTGTGAAAACTGATAAAATGTATTAACTATTACTCATTTTAATATCATTGTATCATGATTTGTCAATAGAAAATGATAGAATTCTATATCACTAAAGCTAACATTTAATAGAAAAATCGGTAATCATTTTTCAAAATCCAGATGCATTTAAGAATTATCTTGGAATTTTTTGAAAAATGCAAATGCTCGAGTATTGTTTTTTTCTCCAACACCCCAGGTTGATTCTAATGAGCAGCCATGTTTAAAAATGACTGGACTATATGATGATCTTTATTCTTATGTAGTTTGTCTCACTCTTTTAAATTTAATTTTCCACACTCTCATTTAATTTACTTAATGTTTTCCAAGTTCTCTTTCTCATTTTTGTTGTTTTTTTCTCAAGTGTAGTAGAAAAACTTTTAATATATTTAAAAGAACATAGTTTTTAGTTAGCATATATTTTTGCCTAACAAAAATGTATCACAGGTGGTTCCACTGGTCTGAATCAGTGTGAATAGAATGCTAGATTTNACTTAATGTTTTCCAAGTTCTCTTTCTCATTTTTGTTGTTTTTTTCTCAAGTGTAGTAGAAAAACTTTTAATATATTTAAAAGAACATAGTTTTTAGTTAGCATATATTTTTGCCTAACAAAAATGTATCACAGGTGGTTCCACTGGTCTGAATCAGTGTGAATAGAATGCTAGATTTCTAATTTATCTTTACTCAAAATTTTGATATATTTCCATTTATTCTGGCATCTAGTATTATTGCTAAAATCTAGAAAGCTTATTATCTTAGTCATTTAAAAAACTAATTGAAAGAGGTTTGAAACTTCTAATCCGGTTCTGAGAATCTAAAGAAATACTGTGCTGTTAAAAAAAAAAAAAAGGATATGACACAGTATTACTAATCTTTAACAGTCTGATATTGAAACTCTAACTAAAAATATTAATTTATCTACTAAAAATAATTATATAGCAAAAACATATGTTACTTTGTTCTGTATTTCCCGTTAGTCTCTTATAAATGTGTCATCATACTATCATAATTAAAAATATCATATAGGCTGTGTAATTTTTACTTTTTCTAATTTATTTTCAAACAATAGTTTGTTTTCAGTAATTTAAGGTTAATTTTTGTTATATCACATATTTTAACTGTGAGAATAGAAGGTCACTACATGATAAGAANTTCAATGTAACCCCTATCAAAACTCCAGTGGTATTGTTCACAGAAATAAAGAAATCCTAAAATTTGAACTGAACTGAACTGAAACTTTGTATGGGACCACAAAAGACTGAATTGCCAAAACAATACTGAGACAAAAGAACAAAGGTAAAGGCCTTACAGGATCTAATTTTAAGCTATACTACAAGGATATAGTAATTTAAACACTATGGCATTAGCATAAAAAAAGAGACATACCAATGGAGCAGAAAAGAGAGCTCAGAAATAAATGCCATCGCATACAGTCAACATATATTTCACAAGGGGTTCAGGAGGGAAAGAAGAGTCTCTTCCATAGACTGCGCTTGGAAAGCCAGATAACCACATACTGAAACTGAATTCATATCTTACAGCACACTACAAAAATTACCTTGAAATGGATTGAAGACTTAAACACAAGATCTGCTATTGCAAAACTCCTAGAAAAATATGCAGGAAAGAAGCTCCTTGAAACTGGTCTTGGCAATGATTTTTTGGACACAATACCAAAAGTACAAATAACGAAGGTAAAAATCAACCGTCAGAATTACATTAAGCTTAAAAGCTTATTTACAGCAAAATAAAAATAAACAAATGAAAATGTAGCCTATATAACAGGAGAAAATTTTTCAACCATATATCAGGTAAGGGGTTACTATCCAAAATATATAAGGAACTCACACAATTCAATAGCAAAGAAACAACACAATGTTTTAAATCTGAAAACAACCTAAATAGATATTTCTCAAAATAATACATTAAAATGACCAAGTGCTTGAAAAGGTGTTCAACATCATTAATCATCAAGGAAATGAAATTAAAACCATAATGAGATATCACCT
>SJYV01016556.1:0-35507 GCA_006410875.1 Neotragus pygmaeus | reverse complement strand
CTGATGCTGGGAGGGATTGGGGGCAGGAAGAGAGTAGAAGGGGACAACAGAGGATGAGGTGGCTGGGTGGCATCACTGACTCGATGGACATGAGTTTGAGTGAACTCCGGGAAATGGTGCTGGACAGGGGCCCTGGTGTGCTGCAATTCATGGGGTTGCAAAGAGTCAGACACGACTGCGCAACTGAATTGAACTGAACTGATTATAATCAACAATATGAATCTGCCTGCCAATGCAGAAGACACAAGAAATGCAGTTTAGATTCCTGTCAGGAACATCCCCTGGAGGATGAAATGGCAACCCACTCCAGTTTTCTTGCTGGGAAAACCCCATGGTCAGAGGAGCTGGTTGGGTTGAAATCAATGGAGTCACAGCGAGTAAGAGATAACTGAGCAAATGAGCACATACGCGCACACACACACACACACACACACACACACACACAAAATAGTGTGTGCTTGAACTTTACTAGGAGCATAGATAGTGTGATCTCATTACAAACACACAAATATTTAACTAAGATGATAGATATGATAATTAGCTTGATTGTGCTGATCACTTCACAATACATATATCAAAACATCAAGATACACACCTTAAACATAGACAAATTTTCTTCTCAAATTATATATCAGCTGGAACAAAAACATTATACGAAGCTGGAACAAAAACACTACTACATTCATGGAAGAATGACACCTTTTACTGCTTCCCTCAAAGACCTAATCCAGGATTCAGAGTTGGTAGTCCCATCTTATTTCATTAAATTCTTGAGTTTTGTCCTCAACAAGCAAACAACTAGATCCTAGAAGATTGGAGTGGATTACTATAAAGTTAACAAAGAAATGGCCCTAATTATAGCTGCTCTGCAAAATGTGGTATTCTTTTTTTCTAAAGCAGATTGAAAAAGTATTGGGTCTGCACAGAACAACTGTACCAAAAATGTCTTAATGATCCGGGTAACCACAGTGGTGTGGTCACTCACCAAGAGCCAGACATCTTAAAGTGTGGAGTCTAGTCGACCTTAGGAAGCATTACTACTAAAAAAGACAGTGGAGGTGATGGAATTACAGCTGAGCTATTTCTAATCCTAAAAGAATATGCTATTAAAATGCTTCACTTAACACACCAAGAAATTTGGAAAACTCAGCAGTGACCACAGAACTGGAAAAGGTCAGCTTTCATGTACATCCCAAAGAAGGCCGATGTCAAAGAATGTTCAGATTACCACATAATCATGCTCATTCCACAAAATACCAAGGTAATGCTCTAAACCATTTAAGTTAGGCTTCAACAGTACATGAACAGAGAACATCCAGATGTACAAGCTGGATTTAGAAAAGGAAAAGGAACCAGAAATCAAATTGCCAATATCCATTGGATCATAGAAAAAGCAGGGGAATTCCAGGAAAATATTTACCTCTGCTTTGTTGACTACACTAAAGGCATTGACTGTGGATCACAAGAAACTCCAGGAAACTCTTAAAGAGATGATAATACCAGATCACCTTACCTGTCTCCTGAGAAACCTGTATGCAGGTCAAGAAGCAACAATTAGAACTGGACATGGAAAAATGGACTGGTTCAAAATTGGGAAGGAGTATGCCAAGGCTGTATATTATCATTCTACTTACTTAACTTTCTAGAGTACATCATGGAAAATGCTAAATCACAAGTTATAATTAAGATTTTAATCCAAANAACAATTAGAACTGGACATGGAAAAATGGACTGGTTCAAAATTGGGAAGGAGTATGCCAAGGCTGTATATTATCATTCTACTTACTTAACTTTCTAGAGTACATCATGGAAAATGCTAAATCACAAGTTAGAATTAAGATTTTAATCCAAAATCACTGCAGATGGTGACTATAGCCATGAAATTAAAAGATGCTTACTCCTTGGAAGAAAAGCTATGACCAACCTAGAAAGCATGTTAAAAAGAAGATACATTATTCTGCCAAGAAAGTCCATCTAGAAAAAGCTATGATTTTTCCTGTAGTCATGTCTGGATGTGAGAGTTGGACCATACAGAAATCTGAGTGCCAAAGAACTGATGCCTTTGAGCTGTGGTGTTGGAGAATACTCTTGAGAGTTCCTTGGATACCAAGGAAATCCCACCAGTCCATCCCAAAGGAGATCTGTCCTGAATACTCATTGGAAGGACTGATGCTGAGGCTGAAACTCCAATACTTTGTTCATCTGATGCGAAGAGTTGACTCATTGGAAAAGACCCTGATGCTGGGAAAGATTGAAGGCAGGGGGTGAAGGGTTCAATAGAGGATGAGATGGTTGGATGGCATCACCGACTCGATGGACATGAGCTTGAGGAAGCTCCAGGAGTTGGTGATGGACAGAGAATCCTGGCCTGCTGCAGTCCATGGGGTCACAAAGAGTCAGACACTACTGAGTGACTGAATTGAACTGAACTGAGAATGAAGACTGCTGGGAGAAATGTCAATAACCTCAGATAAGCAAAGGATGCCAATCTAACAGCAGAAAGTGAAGAGAAACCAAAGAGCCTCTTGATAAAGATGAAAGAGAAGAGTGAAAAAGTTGGCTTAAAGAAGAGAGTGAAAAGGCTGGCTTAAACTCAACATTTAAAAAACAAAGATTATGTCATCTGGTCCCATCACTTCATGGCAAATAGATGAGGAAAAAATGGAAACAGTGACAGATTTTCTTTTGGGGGGTTCCAAAGTCTTTGCAGATGGTGACTGCAACCATGAAATTAAAACACACTTGTTCCTTGGAAGAAAAGCTATGACAAACCTAGACAGCATATTAAAAAGCAGAAACATTACTACTAACAAAGTTCCATATAGTCAAACCTATGGTTTTTCCAGTAGTCATGTATGGATCTGAGAGTTGGACCATAAAGAAGGCTGAGCACTGAAGAACTGATGCTTTCAAACTGCAGTGCTGGAGAAGACTCTTGAGAGTTCCTTGGACATCAAAGAAAGCAAACAAGTCAATTCTAGAGAAAATCAACCCTGAATGCTCATTGGAAGGACTGATGCTGCAGCTGAAACACCAATACTTTGGGACCTGGTGCAGAGAGCTGACTCATTTGAAAAGACCCTGATGCTTGGAGAGATTGAAGGCAGGGGGATAAGGAGGTGACAGAGAATGAGATGGCTGGATGGTACCATCAACTCAATGGACATGACTTTGAGCAAACTCTTGGAAATAATGAAGGATATGGAAGCCTGTCATGCTACAGTCTATGAGGTCGCAATACTTGGACATGACTGAATGACTGAAAAACAACACAGTAGGTGGCCATTGAGTAGTGTGTTCATTGTTTTCCATTCCAATCAAGATAGAAGTTTAGAGGCCTTACTCATTCATGTGTGATCAACAATTTATACTTCTATGTTTTTGTCTCATTTTTTCTCTTGGGTTCCAAACTCATTGCAGTTGGTGACTGCAGCCATCCAATTAGAAGACACTTGCTTCTTGGAAGGAAAGCTATGGCAAACCTAGACAGCATATTAAAAGTAAAAACATCACTTTACTGACAAAGTTCCACAAGGTCAAAGCTATGGTTTTACAGCAGTCATGAACGGATGTGAAAGTTGGACCCTAAAGAAGGCTGAATGCCAAAGAATTGATTCTTTCAAATTGTGGTGTTGGACAAGACTCTTGAAAGTTCCTTGGACAGCAAAGGAATTCAAACCAGTTAATCCTAAAGGAAAACAACCTTGAATATTCATTGGAAGAACTGATTCTGAAGCTTAAGCTCCAATATTCTTCACCACCTGATGTGAAGAGTCAACTCATTGGGAAAGACCTTGATGCTGGGAAAAACTGAAGGCAAAAAGAGAAGAGGGCAGCTGAAAATGAAATGATTGGATAACATCACCAATTCAGTGGATGTGAACTTGGGCAAATACTGGGAGATAGTGAGGGATGGGAAGGCCTGTTGTCTGGCAGTCTATAACGTTGCAACAAGTTGGACATGACTTAATGACTGAAAAATAATTAATATTTTATCCATGTCTGTGTTTATTGTCTTTATCCACGCTTATTCTTCTTGAATCTGAGAATATTTTAGGTCTTCCTGACTTCAATCCTTAGTACTAAATCATTTGACTTTAATTAGTTTCTTTGGCTATTTACTCCTCTGAGCATCTTGATCACCCTACATCCAAAACTGGCTTTTAGAGCTGCAATTCTAGTTGAACCTCATGTGTGGTATCCAGAAAGATATTAATCTTTATTTGAGCCAGTTGATAGTCTTCAAACATTGCATATAATCAAAGCATATAAACATTGCATATAAACAAAGTTGAGACTTTCTGATTTTAATAGAACCAACCCTTTGATTACCTCATCATTGCTCTTGAGACAGACAGCACAAGCACACACTCTTAATTTTATTTAAAAGGCCCCTCATGTTCTGTCCTCTGTGTTCCCTTTCTTAAGTCATTCCCTCCCTCTCTCTTATCTCAAAACAGCCCTATTTCTTCATTTAGTGATCCAAATGCAATGGCTTTGCCAGTCAGTGGGCAGTATGTTGTGGAAGGCATCCCACATTAATTTTTTTAAAACACGTCTCCAGTTGTGATGACAGTATAATTTTTAAAAGCTATATTAGCTTTAATATTTCAGGTAACACTGGATATATGTAAATTTAAATATCTGGAAGAGATAAAGTTTATAACAATGATACATCATTGCTTATTGAAGGAGCAAATATTCATTTCTTACCATGGGACCAACTCCAGTCAATAGAGGGTTTCTGATGTCTTCACTGAAAACAAAGCTGTGAAAACTCTGAGGTATGAAAGAAGTTGTAGAGTCATGTTCTTCAATCAGATTTTTATATATTTGGTTTTGAGGTCGGGCTAGGCCTTTCAGTATTATATAAAATCCATCATTTCCAATCACTGAAAGAAAATAAAACCAAACAAGATATACTATAGACCTTATTTCAAAGGTGCTTTGATGTATATGTGTCTGCAATACATATTACAATTGCTTCCCTTTTAGCAGATTTCTTTTTATTTATTCATTGACAGTGACTTTAATGTAGCACTTAGGCATCACAAAAATTTAGACAAATAACAAAGATATCTACCCTTAGAGTACTAATTGCTGACAGCTATTTAGAGTAATCAATCCCCTTATGGAACTGATAAATTCTAGGAAAGAATCGTGGTGACATATCAAGATTAATAGATTTAAGACAGGGGGGCGGTCCTAAGATGGCAGAGGAATAGGACGGGAGACCACTTTCTCCCTCACAAATTCATCAAAAGAACATTTCAGTGCTGAGTAAATTCCACAAAACAACTTCTGAATGCTGGCAGAGGACTTCAGACACCCAGAAAAGCAGATCATTGGCTTCAAAANAAAGAATACATTTGAATCAGTTCTAATGAGATGGATGAAACTGGAGCCAATTATACAGAGTGAAGTAAGCCAGAAAGAAAAATACCAATACAGTATACTGACACATATATATGGAATTTAGAAAGATGGTAATGATGACCCTGTATGCAAGACAGCAAAAGAGACACCGATGCGTAGAATGGACTTTTGGACTCTGAGGGAGAGGGAGAGAGTGGGATGATTTGGCAGAATGGCATTGAAACATGTATACTATCATGTAAGAAATGAAGCGCCAACCTATGTTTGATACAGGATACAGGATGCTTGGAGCTGGTACACGGGGATGATCCAGAGAGATGATATGAGGTGGGAGGGGGGAGGGGGACTCAGGATTGGGAGCTCGAATACAACCGTGGTGGATTCATGTCAATGTATGGCAAAACCAGTACGGTATTGTAAAGTAAAATAAAGTAAAAATTAAAAAAAAAAATAAAATTACTTCTAACCATAACCAAAAAAATTAAGTAAATAAATAAAATTTGAAAGAAAAAAAAAAAAGATTTAAGACAAAATGAGGAGAAAAGTGCCAGAAAAGCCCTTGAACTTTTTAAAATGTTTCTGTCCCCTTCAAAAGTGCCGTTCTTTTTGTTTTATATAAGTAGCAGTTTATGACTAATAACTTTCATTTATCTTTGCTCTAGACAGGATGAATCACTCGCAGAACTGAGTAAAGAATATACTATGAAACGAGAAATGGATCATTACTAGGAAAAAGTTTTGAGTTTTCTTTTAAGCATCTCTTCTATTCCATTGTCTAACTCTCCACAATCTGTCATCCAATCCCACTACCTAAAGTTCAAATATATGCCTGAGGGTCTGGAAGGCTCATTCACTTGTGAAGGTTTGAACGAAACACAAATCAGTTTTAGGTTTTCTGAAGCCCATCGGAGGAACTGGATGGTGTCGCTCCTTTTCTCTATCATTTACTAATGGTTCCAAAGGAGGAAATTATTCAAGTGTGGTGCTTTTCTTACCATTTGCTTATTAATTTGTAAATAAAAACTTTACAAGTTGACTTTAATGGATACCTACATTTCTTTCTTTTTATGCCCTATGACATGTCACCTGCTTGCCTTCTCTGCTTTTGTCTAAGCTGAGTCCTTAACGGGGGGCTGTTTTGTACACCATCTGTACATCCGTTCAGTTCAGTTCAGTTCAGTCACTCAGTCGTGTCAGACTCTGAAACCCCATGAACCGCAGCACGCCAGGCCTCCCTGTCCATCACCAACTCCCGGAGTCCACCCAAACCCAAGTCCACTGAGTTGGTGATGTCATCCAGCTATCTCATCCTCTGTCGTCCCCTTCTCCTCCTGCCCTCAATCTTTCCCAGAATCAGGGTCTTTTCCAATGAGTCAGCTCTTCCCATCAGGTGGCCAAAGTATTGGAGTTTTAGCTTCAACATCAGCCCTTCCAATAAATGCCCAGGATGGATCTCTTTTAGGATGGACTGATTGGATCTCCTTGCAGTCCAAGGGACTCTCAAGAGTCTTCTCCAACACCACAGTTCAACAGCATCAGTTCTTCAGCGCTCAGCTTTTTTCACAGTCCAACTCACACATCCATACATGACCACTGGAAAAACCATAGCCTTGACTAGATGGACCTTTTTTGGCAAAGTAATGTCTCTCCTTTTTTGTTTATTCGTTTAGTTTGTTTTTCTACTTATTTTATTTTATTTTACTTTACAATACTGTATTGGTTTTGCCATATATCAACATGAATCCACCATGGGTGTACACGTGTTCCCAATCCTGAAAGCCCCTCCCACCTCCCTCCCTATACCATCTATTTGGGTCATCCCAGTGCACCAGCCCCAAGCATCTTGTATCCTGCATCGTACTTAGACTGGCGATTAGTTTCTTATATGATATTATACATGTTTCAATGCCATTCTCCCAACAAATAATAGCAAATGAAGCAACTGACAAACAACTAATCTCAAAAGTATACAAGCAACCCCTGCAGCTCAATTACAAGAAATGAACGACCCAATCAAAAAAATGGGCCAAAGAACTAAATAGACATTTCTCCAAAGAAGACATAAGATGGCTAACAAACACATGAAAAGATGCTCAACATCACTCATTATCAGAGAAATGTCTCTGATTTTTAATATGCTGTCTAGATTGGTCATAACTTTCCTTCCAAGGAATACACGTCTTTTAATTTCATGGCTGCAGTCACCATCTTCAGGGATTTTGGAGCCCAGAAAAATAAAGTCAGCCACTGTTTCCACTGTTCCCTCATCTATTTGTCATTAAATGGTGAGACCAGATGCCATAATCTTAGTTTTCTGAATGTTGAGCTTTAAGCCATCTGTACATTGTGACTATAAAAAAAAAAAATGATTTTCTTTAATCTTCACTAAAGCAAACATTGTGTTTCTTTGGATGCCTGAGCTTAAAACAAATGCTTCCTAGATAGCTCAATATCATTTCTTATTAAACTTCTAATCTGTGTGACAAAGTCACTGCAGAAATATTGCTTTTTAAAAAAGTGCTTATGAAAAAAATAAAATTAAATTAAAAAGTGCTTATGTTTTATTTTTGGCTCTGCTGAATCTTTATTGTGGCCCACAGGTTCAATATTCAGAAAACTAAGATCATGGCATCCAGTCCCATCACTTCATGGCAAATAGAAACAGTGGAAACAGTGGCAGATTTTATTTTGGGGGGCTCAAAAATCACTGTAGATGGTGACTGCAGCCAAGAAATTAAAAGACACTTGCTCCTTGGAAGAAAATTATGACCAACCTAGACAGCATATTTAAAAGCAGAGACATTACTTGGCCAACAAAGGTCCGTCTAGTCAAGGCTATGTTTTATCCAGTAGTCATGTGTGGATGTGAGAGTTGAACTATAATGAAAGCTGAGCACTGAAGAATTGATGCTTTTGAACTGTGGTGTTGGAGAAGACTCTTGAGAGTCCCTTGGACTGCAAAGAGATACAACCAGCCCATCCTAAATGAGATCAGTCCTGAGTGTTCATTGGAAAGACTGATGTTGAAGATGAAGCTCCAATACTTTGGCCACCTGATGCAAAGAACTGACTCATTTGAAAAGACTCTGATGCTTAGAAAGATTGAAGGTGGCAGGAGAAGGGGATGACAGAGGATGAGATGGTTGGAAGGCAACACCAACTCAATGGACATGAGTTTGAGTAAACTCTGGGAGTTGGTGATGGACAGCAAGGCCTGGCGTGCTGCAGTCCATGGGGTCACAAAGTGTCAAACACGACTAAACGACTGAACTGCACTGAACAGGCTCTTTTTTGCAATGAATTCTCCTGTTGTAGAGCATGGGCGCTATGGTGTGTGGGCTTCAGTGGTTGCAGCACAAGGGTTTCAGTGGCTGCATTAAGGAAGCTTCATTGTCTTATGCCATGTGGGATCTTCCTGAAGCAGGGTTCAAACACATGCCCCCTGCATTGGCAGGGAGACTCTTAACCAGTGAACCACCAGGGAAGTCTGAAACATTGTTTATTAATAGCTTTCATGTGGGCTGTATAAGAAAAAACACCTTGCATTTCCCAGAGATGCTTACTTGTGGGGTCACATGATCATTCGGATTAATAAAACATTGAGAGGATTTTTGCTTTCCAAATATGCACATCACCCATTTTCCATGCTAGAATGGGTGTAGGATATTTGAGCTGAGGAAAATACAAGGAGAATCTCAGAGGCCTCACCTCACATCTTTAAACTACTGTCCTGTGACTTCTCATTCTGTAACATAAATAAAAATAAACCTGAAAAATGCTATAAACTAACGTCCTCTAGTTCTTTGTTACTCACAGTTGAACACACTTTCTGTGTGAATATTGTTGGAATTTCACTGAATTCTATTCATGAAACATGTTCACCTTACTGATGAATGATATTCTTCAGTCCTCTAGAGGAGATTTTCCTTTTCCTTCAGCCTTGGCCCAGTGACAGTGAATCTAACTAAAAAAATTCTGCTTGCAATGTATCAATTTTTATATTTACATTAAAAAATATCTATGATATTAAGGAGGCCTTAAGAGTTTAAGCAATCTAAGGAATTTGGTTGTGTCTTACTCTTTGTGACCCCATGGACTGTAGTCCACCAGGCTCCTCTGTCCATGGGATTCTCCAGGCAAGAATTCTGTAGTCGGTTGCCATTTCCTTCTCCAGGGAATCTTCCTGACTCAAGGCTCACTCGGGTCTCCCACATTACAGGCAAATTCTTCACTATCTGTGCCACTAGGGAAGCCGAACTAAGGAGTTTAAGTAATATAGGGACATTGAGATCCATGGAAAATACTTTTGGTCAGAAAATATCTCATCAGTACCCAAATTATACTTATTCAGAAAGCAGTCAAACAAAGCCATTCTGGACGCTGCTAACTCCATTTATATAAAAGATGATAGCTGTATTTGAAATGGCAAAGAGGGGCTCTATTTTAATAGAAAATATTTTATTAATGTTAGGTAGATATAATTTTCTATTTTTATTGAGATATAGCTGATGTTCAATATTATGTAAGTTTCAGATATACAACATAGTGACTCATTCTTTAAAGGCTATATTCCATTTCTATTTACTATAAAGTATGATTATAGTCCAGGAGAAGAAAATGGCAACCCATTCCAGTCCTCTTGCCTGGAAAATCCCAGGGATGGAGGAACCTGGTGGGCTACAGTTCATGGGGTTGCAGGGGGTTGGACACGACTGAGTGACTTCACTTCACTCGTTTCATACTTTATCACTGGAGAAGGAAATGGCAACCCACTCCAAATTCTTGCCTGGAGAATCCCATGGACAGAGGAGCCTGACGGGCCAAGGTCCATGGGGTCGGAGAGAGTTGGACACGACTGAAGTGACTGAGCATGCATGGTTATATTCCATGTATTGTACTGACTATAAATCCCGGCAGCTTATTCATTTTATACAAGGCATTTTGTACTTCTTAATCCCCTACACCATTTTATCTCACCCCTCTCTTCTTTTCTATCCCCACTGGTAACCACCAGTTTGTTCTCTACATTTGTGAGCCTGTTTCATTTCGTTATAGTCCCTAGTTTGTTTTATTTTTTAGGTTTTATATACAGGTGATATCATATAATTGTCTTTCTAACTCTGACTTGTTTCACTCAACATAATAACTTCTAAGTCTATCCATGTTGCCTCAAATAACAAAATATTATTTTTATGGCTGAATAGTATTCAATCTTCTTTATTCAGTCATCTGTAGATGGACACTTGCGTTCCTTCCATATCTTGGCAGTTGTAAATAACGTTGCAATGAATACTGGATGCATGTTCAAATTAGTGTTTTCAAATTAGTGTTTTTGGTTTCTTTGGCTGAATACCCAGAAATGGGACTGCAGGGTCTTATACTAGTATTTTGAGAAACCTCCATACTGCTTTCCACAGTGGCTGCACCATTTTGCCTTCTTACTAACAGCTTACAAAGGTTTCCTTTTTTCCGTATCTGTGCCTACATTTGTCATTTCTGGTCTTGTGGATGATAGCTGTTCTAACAGGTGTAACATAGTATTCCACTTTGGTTTTAATTCGCATCCCCCTGACACTGAGACAGCATCTTTTCCTATGCTTGTTGATCATTTGTATGTATTCTTTGAAAAATATCTATTCAGCTCATTTTTAATTGAGTTGATTATGTTTTTGATGTTGGTTGTATGAGTTGTTTAAATATTTTGGCTATTAACTCCATTATATAAAAATCGCATTACTTTCAAAAAAATTTTTCCCATTAAGTAAGCTGTCTTTTTGTCAATGGTTTCCTCTTCTCTGCAAAAGCTTTTATGTTTAATTAAGTTCCATTTGTTTATATTTACTTTTATTTCCTCTGCTTTAGGAAATACACTCAAAAAATATTGCTACAGTTAATATCAAAGACTGTTTGGCTTATGTGGTCTTCTGGGAATTTTATGATTTTCAGTCTTACCTTTAGGTCTTTAGGTAGACACCATTTTAAATTTTAGGTAGATACTGATAATTTTTTTCTTTTCAAAATAAGATACTATAGATGGATCAAGTACTGGTTTAGGAGGTTTTTATTTAGTCCCATTTGTGCATCCATTATATATTCTTGGGAGAATCATGTATTTCTAAGTTCAATTTCCAATTCAGAAATCATCATGCTAAGTCAAATTATCTACACATATTATATTTTCTTATTTTTCCAATATTCACTGAAATATATTTTTATGTTGCTGAATTTACTATTTCAAGTTTAAATTAGAACTTCAAAACTATATAAATAACCAAATTTTACCAATAAAAAGATTACTTTAAAAAATTTTGGATAGCTTTAATAAACTTTTAGAAATACAGATGCAAAAGACTTACCTAATTACAATATTTAAATTAGTCAACAATACTTAAAATCCCATATTAAATCTCCAGAAACTGTTTTCAATGTTTATCTGCATTTCAGGGTTCCAGTTTCCTTTCTACCTTCCTCTCACGCAAGAGGATTCCCAGGCAATATTGTGGTAGAGATCCACCTCCCAATGCAGGAGACATGAGAGACGCAGGTTTGATCCCTGGGTTGGGCAGATACCCTGGAGAAGGAAATGGCAACCCATTGCAGAATTCTCGCCTGGAAAATTCCATGGACAAAGGAACCTGATGGGCTATAGTCCACGGGATCTCAAAGAGTCAGATATAACTAAGCACACATGCATACCCTATCCAAGAGACATCTGTGAGGTTTTGAGAAAATTAATGTAACTTTCAAGGATGAATCTTTATGACCAATGGAGAACACCTTAGTTGCAGTGAAGGCACATGTACACTTTAGAATTAATATACAGTCTTCAAGGCCACATTTGCCTTTAAGAGAGCCACAGTCTTTATGGTAAGGTGAAATATTTTATTACTTCTATTGTAAGAGCATATTGTTCAAATTATGGTTAATTTATATACGGGGAAGGGTCCATTAAATTTTTCATGAGATGTAACTACTATGTTTTTATATGCTATGTGAAATTTAAGCCACCACAGAAAATAAAGTCTATTCACACTAAGATTTGTTTAAGGTTTAGTAATCTAAACATATTTTTCAGCATTAAAAATAAATACAATATTTTAAAATGAGGAGCTATGGAGTTTTTGAGATATAACCTCATAGAAAGTAAGACTAAAAGGGAATAAATTGAATAAATAGCAGAGAAATAACATTAAGACTTAGTGGACTTCAAGTAAAGAAGAGGGCAAAATTGACATATATATAAGAGACAAAAATCCCTATATCAATAATTTCATAGCAATGTTGCAATGTTAATTTAAAGGTAGATACTAATAAAACTTTTATCTATGATCCAGTTCCATATTAGCCATTAAATTGGATTCTCTTCTAAGCTAATTTTCTTAGCTTTCTGAACTTTAGTTTGCCAGTCTTAAAAATGCCTTCTGCCCAGGCCGTAAAATGAGATCCAGTGGGAAACTCTTGGGATAGATTAAGTTAAGTAAACTATATCTATATAGCATATAGAGTTTACCATATGTACTATATATATATATATATAAAGTATTTTATTATAGTAGCATAAACAATCTTTATATATAATGATCGTCATATAGTACTCATGTTTTTAGTACCATTTTCACCTAAGCTAGAAATATGTATGTGTATTATTCTGTATTTGAAATAAAAACATTGCTGCTCTTGTTAACATTTTATTGTCTAAGAAAACAGTTCATGAGAGGCTGAGTAGGAAGCTGCCTTAAATGACAAAATTCCAAAAAATCCCGTGATCAGAAGAGACCAGAAGGTGCAAACAGCTGTGCAGAATCCCAAGAACAAAACCAAAGCCTTAGCAGCAGAGTGAAAGTCAGCAGCCTGTGATGAGAGGTTACTAGGGGGAATACTTTAAATAACAGCGGAGGGAGAGAAATGCACACATGAACAAAGAAAAGGGAAAAAGAAAGACACCTGGCTGGACCTGTTTTGTTTTGTTTTGTTTTAGAGTTGGATGAANAGTCAGCAGCCTGTGATGAGAGGTTACTAGGGGGAATACTTTAAATAACAGCGGAGGGAGAGAAATGCACACATGAACAAAGAAAAGGGAAAAAGAAAGACACCTGGCTGGACCTGTTTTGTTTTGTTTTGTTTTAGAGTTGGATGAACAAAGAGATTTACAAAGGTCAGATATTTAATGAGTTGACTGCTTTGATAGTGAAACACAAATGAGTTGCCAGAATTAGATGTCTTAACAACTCAAGAGAAGGGTTGTAGCACATGTAGGTGTAAACACAGATAATAAAAATGTTTGATGTGTTTAAAAATATGCACTGTTGAAATGAATTGCAAAGTCTTATTTAACATAAATCTTCACATTTTAAAGTTGGTCTTTGTTAAGTAATGAAAGCTCATGTTTCATCAGTTTATCACACAAGTTATTACAATACCTGGATAATACAGTATTTGCTTCTAATTTTAGTTTTAGAACCTTTTATAAAAAACTAATAGCTACTTACAAACACTAGCACATAAATATACATTCATTGTGGAAAATTCAACACAAAATATATATGGATTTTTTTTTTAATGTTGGCAATTTGGTCTCTGATTCCTTTGCCTTTTCTAAATCCAGCTTGAACATCGGGAAGTTCTCGGTTCATGTACTGTTGAAGCCTAGCTTGAAGCATTTTGAGCATTACTTTGCTAGTGTGTGAAATGAGCACAATTGTACAGTAGTTTGAAGGTTCTTTGGCACTGCCTTCCTTTGGGACTGGAATGAAAACTGACCTTTTCCAGACATGTGGCTATTGATGATTTCCAAATTTTCTGGCATATTGAGTGCAGCAACATCTTCTTTTACAGCATCATCTTTTAGGATTTGAAATAGCTCAGCTGGAAATCCATCATCTCTACTAGCTTTGTTCATTGTAGTGCCTCCTAAGGTCCACTTGACTTCATACGCCAGGGTGTCTGGCTCTAGGTGAGTGATCACACCATCATGGATATCCACACCATTACGACTTTTTTCTACAATTCTTCTGTGTATCTTTCCCACCTCTTCTTAATTATACCTGTTTCTGTTAGATCCTTGCCATTTCTACCCTTTATTGTGCCCATCTGTATATGAAGTTTTCTCTTGGTATCTCTAATTTTCTTGGAGAGATCTCTAGTCTTTCCCATTCTATCATTTTCTTCTATTTCTTTTCATAGTTCATCTAGGAAGGCTTTCTTTTCTCTCCTCGCTGTTCTCCAAAACTCTGCACCAGTTGGGCATTTCTTTTCCTTTTTCCTTTGCCTTTCACTTCCGTTCTTTTCTCAGCTATTTGTATGGCCTCCTCAAACAGCCATTTTGTCTTCTTGGATTTCTTTTTCTCTTGAATTGTTTTGATCACTGCCTCCTTTACAATGGTGCAAACCTCCGCCTATTGTTCTTCAGGTACTCTAGCAGATCTAATCACTTCTATGTGTCACTTCTATTGTATAATCACAAGGGATTTGATTTAGGTCCTACCTGAATGGCCCAGTGGTTTTCCATACTTTCTTCAATTTAAATCTGAAAGTTGCACTAAGGAGCTCATCATCTGAGTCACAGTCAGCTCCAAGTCTTGTTTTGGCTGACTGTATACAGTTTCTCCATCTCTGTCTGTAAAGGATATAATCAATCTGATTTCAGTATTGACTATCTGGTGCTGCCCATATGTAGAATTGTCTCTGTGTTGTTGGAAGAGGGTGTTTGCTATGACCAGTGTGTTCTCTTGACAAAATTGTTAGCCTTTGCCCTGCTTCATTTTGTACACCAAGGTCAAATTCGCCTGTTATTCCAGGTATCTCTTGACTTCCTACTTTTACATTCTAATCCCCTATGTGGAAAAGAACATTGTGTGTGTGTGTGTGTGTGTTATTTCTAAAAGTTCTTATAGGTCTTCATAGACTTCTGCATGAGTTGTTGGGGCATAGATTTGGATTACTGTGATATAGAATGGTTACCTTGGAATCAAACTGAGATCAAATCAAATCTGTCGCTTTTGATATTACACCGACGTACTGCATTTTGGACTCTCTTGTTGGCTATGAGGTTTACTCCATTCCTTCAAAGGGATGATTTCCCCTAGCAGATATGATGGTCATGTGGATTAAATTCACCCATTCCCATCCATTTAGGTTCACTGATTCCTAAAATGTGTTCACTCTTGCCATCTCCAGTTTGACCACATCCAGTTTACCTTGATTTAGTCAATATTTTTCTTTTAGCTCTGGAGTTTACTTTCACCACCTGATACATCCACAAGTGGTTGTCATTTCTGCTTTAGATCTGCCTCTTCATTTTTTTTCTGGAGCTATTTTTCTGCTATTCCCCAATAGCATATTGGATACCTACTGACCTGGGAGGCTCATCTTTCAGTGTCATATGTTTTTGCCTTTTCATAATTTTCTAATAGGTATTAAACAAATGCAAAAGAATAACATTTAAATCTGTTGATTTAGGTGTGTGTGTGTGACTCTGTGTGTGTGATTATTTATATGCCACCACCTCAAAATATTAACATATAAAATACTTCTGTTAATGCATCCTTTATATCCCTGGTCAAGGCACTAGAAATTAAAATGGGAAACTTAACTAAAATTTGTCTGAAATTTTTGTTTTTGTTTTTCTCAATATCTGGGTCAGTCAAATAAGTACTCTGGCCACTTACTGTCTTAACTATGAAAATCAATGCCAGATTGTTATTGAATGTGTGTGTCAATAAATGGTTTTCAAAGTGTGGTTCCCAGACTAGCAGAAACCCTTGGAATGTTATTGGAAATGCAAATTAAGCTTCGTCCTAAATCTACTGAATCAGAAACCTTAGGTGCTAAGCACAGAAACATATCTCAGTGAGTCCTGAAGGATTCTGATGCATATTCAAAAGGGAGAAACACCACTGTACACCTTTAAAATCTAATTACCAAAATGCGAAGTGCTATTTGTTTCACTACTTATAACTTTACAAATTATATACATTCAAACACTACATCTAGCATGTCAAGTGAAATTAAGATTATTATGACAGAAAACTCAAAATAGTGACACACGTTTTGTCTTGCCAAATTTTCCTCCAGACTAGTCAGTTTACCTCTGCTGCCTTTTATCCAGGTTTCAGAAATGACATTCCTACTAAGTATTTTCAGATGCTCATCAAGTAGTTGAGAGGTTAAATCTGGAATCGTTTTCAGCATCTTCCACACAATGTTGTGTTCAGATGGAGTCCTGTGAATGGGCCTTAAAGTAAAAAAGATTGCATATTAAGAGACTATACTTGCTTCAGTGCCATTCTCCCAAATCCTCCCACCCTCTCCCTCTCCCTCAGAGGCCAAAAGTCCATTCTCTATGTCTGNTATAACATTTACTATAACACCAACTAATTAAGGAATATGAATTGCATTATCTCATTAATACTGGTTACTATGTGATTAAAAAAGGATGTTAGGACTTACAGGTAGTAAAACTTTGTGCCTTGTGTTTATATAAAATGTGTAATAAGAGTGATAAGCCACACTGTGTTAATATTTTTACCATGGTTTTAGAAAAAAAAAAGGCCATATTCTTCATTATCAGCACTGGCTTTGTCCAGTGACATGGTAAGATTTAAAATTATGGAATTTTGCTATTCAAAATAATTCCATGTTGAAGTTACTATAGGAAAAAATAAACTCCCTTATTTTGAGGATAAAATTCCCTAAATCTCAGTCTTTCTCTCCACTGGAACAATGATTTCATAAAATGATTTTCAACATTGTGAGGTTCTTAGGAACAAACCTTTTTCATAGCAAGAGTATATTCTGAGGAAGTCGCAGAACTAGGCGTGCTATTGCAATTTGGGTCATGACAATTACTTCTTAAGCCCCCCTTTTACATTTTTACTTCCATTCTATATCCCTATAATGTTCCCTCCTCCCTCTATGACTCCCTGGTGGCTCAGACAGTAAAGCATCTGTCTACCATGCGGGAGACCCCGGTTCAATCCCTGGGTTGGGAAGATCCCCTGGAGAAGGAAGTGGCACCCTACTCCAGTACTCTTGCCTGGAAAATCCCATGGACAAAGGAGCCTGGTAGGCTACAGTCCATGGGTCACAAAGAGTCAGACACGACTGAGTGACTTCACTCACTCACTCTCCCTCTATGGAAAAAAATGAATACATATGATAAGAATAATTATAATAGCATTTGAATAATTATTAGCATTCAAGAATAGCATAAATAATAGCATTCAAAAATAATTTGAATAGCATTTTGACATTTTCAAAGCAGTTTCACTTATACTGCTTCGTGTAATATAATAACAGCACTGTAAATTCAAATAGTCGGTTTTCTTATTATTGAATGAACATGAGTAGCCTCAGATTTCAAGATAATACTGATAGTGTCAGTGTCAGATACAGCTTAACCCAGATATCATTTTCCTCTATCCTGCCATTCTGCATGGGAATAGAGAAATAACACTTTAAAAAAATTGACTATTGTTTATGGTTATCTTTATTTTTCACAATTTAGGAATACAACAATAAGAAGAAGAAACCAGTAATATTTGCTGTATTTTGTACTGCAAAATTCATTTAAAACTAAAAAGCCAGTAAATACTAATGTAAGAATTATAAAAAAGTAAATTTTAACCTAAGTTAACAAACTGACTTAATCCTTGACAGACTGAATTCAGTGCAAGCATGATTTAATTAAGCTTATTACTGAAGTAGATATTCAAATAATTGAAGACTAAGAAAACATAATAAAGAAATATAATCATATTTTCTAGGTGAGTAAATCACAATATTTTCATCTAGCACTATCATGTGGAGCTAACTTGGAAACAGAAGCAAAAAAAAAAAAAAAATACCCCTTGTATGTAGACTTACCANAAGAAATATAATCATATTTTCTAGGTGAGTAAATCACAATATTTTCATCTAGCACTATCATGTGGAGCTAACTTGGAAACAGAAGCAAAAAAAAAAAAAAAAATACCCCTTGTATGTAGACTTACCAAAATACCTCCCATATCTTGAGCCAAGTGGAAAATGTTAACAAGAAGGTCTCTAATAAAACCCATGAGTGAATATAAAACCCT
Source organism: Neotragus pygmaeus (assembly GCA_006410875.1). NCBI lineage: Eukaryota > Metazoa > Chordata > Mammalia > Artiodactyla > Bovidae > Neotragus > Neotragus pygmaeus. The sequence goes on along the minus strand of SJYV01016556.1, from coordinate 17,055 downwards.
ACATTGCCTAATCTGTTCACACACCATTGTCAACCTTCATAAATCCACGTAGTAGGGACCCAAATACCCAGTGGTTCAGAAACAGTGAGCAAGATGGAAAATAACAGTACTTGTCATTGAATAAAAGTGCAGAATCAAAACAAATCAAGAAAACACATCTGTTTAAAATTCTAATATTTTGTTCATTATAGGTTTTTTTAGCAGTAGTATTCTTTTTTTATATATTTTATTTTATTTTACTTTACAATACTGTATTGGTTTTGCCATACATTGACATGAATCCGCCACAGGTGTACATGAGTTCCCAATCCTGAACCCCCCTCCCACCTCCCTCCCCATATCATCTCTCTAGGTCATCCCAGTGCACCAGCCCCAACCATTCTGTATCCTATATCAAACCTAGACTGGTGATTCATTTCTTACATGATAGTATACATGATTTTTGCATTTATTTTTATTTTTAAAAATTTTTGCATTAAAAATATTTTATCTTGACTACTGAGGTTTTTGGCACATNAGCCCCAACCATTCTGTATCCTATATCAAACCTAGACTGGTGATTCATTTCTTACATGATAGTATACATGATTTTTGCATTTATTTTTATTTTTAAAAATTTTTGCATTAAAAATATTTTATCTTGACTACTGAGGTTTTTGGCACATGCTCTGGCACCTCCTCTGAATTTCATCCCAGCCCTGTCTCTAGGTACCTTGATGAATATCACTGGGGGGAAAAAAAAAAAGACTGAAAAGCTGTAACTATAAATCGAAATAATCTACCTCAAAAATGAAAAATGGATGTTATAGTACATCAGACATATTAGGCTAATGAGTTCTTAAGTCGGACTTCCAAATCTAAATTTTAACTTCACCCTTAAGCAACATCACAAGGATGATTACTGTAGCTTAGTTCATAGAATATGCCTCTCAGCTGGGAGATTACTGATAGAAATACTAGAAATACATTACACATTAACTCCATAACCATAAAGCTGGCAACATTTTCATGATGTAGAAGGAAATTGAGAAAAGCAATCCAAAGTGCATCAATAGTACCCCAATATTTTAAAATAATCATAAATCTTTCTGATCATATACATATCTATACAGCAATGTGTTTATATATTTTGAAATCATATTTAAGGAGAAAAGGTGGAAAGAATGCAAATTTCTAAATGACAGTTTNAAGTGCATCAATAGTACCCCAATATTTTAAAATAATCATAAATCTTTCTGATCATATACATATCTATACAGCAATGTGTTTATATATTTTTAAATCATATTTAAGGAGAAAAGGTGGAAAGAATGCAAATTTCTAAATGACAGTTTACAATAAATATCCATACAAATCATAATTTTCCAGAGTCTTAAAATTGTGGGATTTTTATGAGTCAAGATTAAAATTTGAGAAAGAAGTTAAAATTATGAAAAATCAGAAATTTTAAATTTCCAGACCTGCAACTTAACTATATCAGTTTGATTACTCAAATTCTTCTAAATAATTTATAAATTTCCTTGCAACTTTAGCATGCTGAACAATATTAAGCATTAAAAATTAATTTAAATATTGAGTTTCTACAATGTGGGTCAATGTTTAAGGATTTTTTTTAATATTCCCGTGGTAAGTATATGTTTTTTCTTGGCTTACTTCCTTTTATGGAATATCTACTTTAGCTTAGACTGAGAAAAATAATCCTATTCCTGAGTATGTTCATATCCCTCTTAGTGGGGATGTAAATTGGTGCAGCCACTATGGAAAGCAGTATGAAGTGTCCTCAAAATTTTAAAAATACAATCTAATCCAAAAATTCCACTTCTGGGTATTTATCTGAAGAAAATGAAAACACTAATTAAAAAGATATATCCATCTCTGTGTTCACTGCAGCACTTTTTGCAAGACGCATAAACAACCTAGTCCATCAATAAATGAATAAAGAAGATGTGGGGTATTTACATTGTTGTTGTTGTCCTTCAGTTGCAAAGTCATGTCTGACTCTCTGCCACCCCATGGACTACGTCACACCAGGCTTCTCTGTCCTTCACTAATCTCTGGAGTTTGCTCAAACCCATGTCCCTTCAGTTGGTGATGTCATCCAACCATCTCATCCTCTGTCATCCCCTTCTCCTCCTGCCTTCAATCTTTACCAGCATCAGGGTCTTTTCCAATGAGTCAGCTCTTCACACCAGGTGGCCAAAGTTTGGATCTTCAGCTTCATCATCAGTTCTTCCAATGAATATTTAGCTTTGATTTCCTTTAGGATAGACTGGTTGGATCTCCTTGCAACCCAAGGGAATCTCAAGAGTCTTTTCCAGCACCACAGTTTGAAAGCATCAGTTCTTTGGCTTTCAGCCTTCTTTATGGTCTAAATCTCACATCCATACATGACTGTTGAAAGAATGATAGCTTTGACTATGTGGACCTTGGTAGACCAGATGCCATGATCTTAGTTTCCTGAATACTGAGTTTTAAGCCAGTTAAAACTCTCCCTATTCACTTTCATCAAGAGGCTCTTCAGCTCCTCTTCACTTTCTGCCATTAAAGTGGTGTTATCTGCATATGTGATGTTGTTGATACTTCTCCTGGCAATCCTGATTTTGGCTTGTGATTCATCCAGTCCGACATTTTGCGTGATGTACTTTGCATTTAAATAATCAGGATGACAACATACAGCCTTGACATACTCCTTTCCCAATTTTGAACTAGTCCATTATTCCATGTCCAGTTCTAACTGTTGCTTCTAGACCTGTATAGAGGTTTCTCGGGAGACATGTAAGGTGGTTTGGTATTCCCATCTCTTTAAGAATTTTCCACAGTTTGTTGTGATCCACACAGTCAAAGATTTTAATGTAGTCAGTGAAGCAGAAGTAAATTTTTTTGAAATCCCATTTCCATATGTGTGTGTGTGTGTAAATATTTATATGAAGTGGAGTGAAAATCACTGTCATGTCCGACTCTGTGATCCCATGGATTATACAGTCCATGTAAATAAGCAATGGTACATTACTTAACCATAAAAAGAATGAAATCCTGACATTTGTGACAATATGAATGTACCTAGAAGATATTGACCTAAGTGAAATGTCAAAGGAAAGCAAATCTTATGTGATTTCACTTTTATGTGGAACCTGAAAGACAAAACAGGTGAATAAACCTAACCAAACAGAAACAAAGTCATAGATACACAGAAGAAACAGGTGGTCGTCAAGAGAGATCAGTATGGGAAGGAGAGAAATCCACCTGTGAGGGAGATTAAGAGGTACAAACTTTGTTACAACAGAAATAAGCCATGGATACAAAATGTACAGTGCAGAGAATATAGTCAATAATTACATAACATCTTTGTGTAGTGACGGACGACTAGACTCATCATGATGACCATTTTCTGTGCTAAAGTCACTTCAGTTGTGTCTCTTTGTGACCCCGTCCATGGACTATAGCCCTCCAGGCTCCTCTGTCCATGGGATTCCCTAGGCAAGAATACTGGAAAGGTTGTCATTTCCTTCTCCAGGGTATCTTCCTGACCCAGTGATTGAACCTGTGGCTCTTATGTCTCCTGAACAGGCAGGTGTGTTCTTTAAAACTAGGGCCACCTGGGAATTCCCATTTTTAGATGCATGTGGATATAAAACCATTATGTTTTGTACACGAACTAACATAATGTTGTAGGTCAAAAAAATAAAATAAAAGGGGGGAATGTCTAATATTTTGTTGTAGAAAGACCCTGCAATATGTTTGAACACTCAGCATATCTGAATTAACTCCATAAAGAAACCTTTTACAGAGCAAAATTTGACACCAAGACCTAAGTATGAAACTGTTTTGTAATCTAATAAAATGCTGCTCTGTGGGTCCCCAGGCGGTGCTAGTTCTAAAGAACCCTCCTGCCAATGTAGGAGACACAAAAGACGCATGTTCGATCCCTGGGTCAGAAGGATCCCCTGGAGAAAAAATATGGCAACCAACTGCAGTATTTTTGACTGGAAACTTCCATGGACAGTGGAGCCTGGCAGGCTATACAGTCCACGAGTTGCAAAGACTCAGACATGACTGAGTGACTGGGCACACACGCATACACATGATGCTTTTCTCACATTTTGGCCTTTAAATTTTGCATTCCAGAGCTTTACAATGCTCTGGATAAACTAACAAAAATGTTATTGTGTCAATAATACGGTTTTTTACATTTTTTTTCTGTACTTGAAAGTGGATATGTAGTTAGATTTGCCAAGTTACTTGGTAAGGCATACCTGAAAACAATACATTGTCTGAATAAGTCACACTCAGTGCTGTAGAAACTGATTTCGAATTTCCAGTTCTTCAATAAAGTGTTTCTAACAATTTTTAAAATTCTCTATTTTTATTATTTTTGGAATTCTAGACTGCTTTTATGTGCATTCAATTATTAGTTTGCTCAATACTCTCTAAGTTTTCTTTTAAGCAGGTCATGTGTATTTTGTCATGTAGCTAGTCTTTTTTGATACCCTTCTACCTTATATTGTCATGGAAAAGCATAGGGGTGATTGCAGATTGTCTGTCACTATCAGCCTCTCCTTCTACCTTTCGTAATAGAATTCCCTGAAAGTTTTAGCTGTGCAATAGCTGCCTCCCTTGCAACTGACTGTGTCTACAAGTGTAAACTCTTGCCAAAGTATAGTGAAAGAAGGTGATGTGGATAATTCCTGATTACATGCATAAAGGGGAAATTGCTCTCCCTCCCCTTCCACTCTTACGTTTCTCCTTGCAGATATATATGGAGGGGTATATATATGTGAGATGAAAAGTAACATGACAAAAGCAAATTTAGCTCCTGAATATCTTGCTGAAGCTGAGGCTCCTGCCAGCCTAAACTTCTCTAGTCTGTTACACAAGCAAATAAAATAAAGCTTAGATTATGTAATTCCCTGTATTTTAGGATCTCTTGGTTAGAGCAGCTAAACCATTCCCTAGAAACAAGATGCTTGAATTAAGGAAATACACCACGTAGTCCAATCATCAAATATTGATCTCCATTATAATACATTCTGGATTTTGTAATTGTCATAAGACCTTGTCCGTGGTTGAAAATTTCTGCTTGGAGAAAACTTTAAATGAACCCTCATCTAGTTTGGGAGTCTTTCCATAACTTAGTTGTTTGACTCAACGTCTTACTAATTCTACTCGGCAGAGATTCTTTTACAGATTTATATTCTGGCTTAAAGTAATTTAAGTAAAGATTGACTATTGGATAAAGTATACATTTGTTAATAATTTAAAAACACCATGACTACTGCTTTAAGTTGTTAACAACATTGTTCTAGAAGAATGTATTAATAATTCAAGAGCATAGTCAATTTTGACCCTAATGATAAAAGTCACTCTGCTACAGATGAGGTCATGGAGCATATCCATATACCTTTTATAATGTATTTCATTTTCAGATGGTGTTGATGGGCACTGCTTCTTGATAAAATAGAGCTGAAGAAAATGTACTATATAAAGTTCTTTGTGCTTTTTCCATCCTTCTATTGTTTATACCTATGATCAGTTCAGTTCAGTCACTCAGTCATGTCCGACTGTTTGCGACCCCGTGAATTGCAGCACGCCAGGCCTCCCTGTTCATCACCATCTCTCGGAGTTCACTCAGACTCATGTCCATCGAGTCCATGATGCCATCCAGCCATCTCATCCTCGGTCGTCCCCTTCTCCTCCTGCCCCCAATCCCTCCCAGCATCAGAGTTTTTTCCAATAAGTCAACTCTTCACATGAGGTAGGCAAAGTATTGGAGTTTCAGCTTTAGCATAATTACTTCCAAAGAACACCCAGGACTGATCTCCATTAGAATGGACTGGTTGGGTCTACTTGCAGTCCAAGGGACTCTCAAGAGTCTTCTCCAACACCACAGTTCAAAAGCATCAATTCTCCAGTACTCAGATTTCTTCACAGTCCAACTCTCACATCCATACATGACCACTGGAAAAACCATAGCCTTGATTAGACGGACTTTAGCTGGCAAAGTAATGTCTCTGCTTTTGAATATGCTATCTAGGTTGGTCATAACTTTCCTTCCAAGGAGTAAGCGTCTTTTAATTTCATGGCCGCAGTCACCCTCTGCAGTGATTTTGGAGCCCCCCCAAATAAAGTCTGACACTGTTTCCACTGTTTCCCCATCTATTTCCCATGAAGTTATGGGACCAGATAACTATGATAAGCAATGTATTTATGTATTCAGGTATCATATTTTGGAAAAATATAAAATCAATTTTAGAAATGATTTGTGTAAAAATAACAGAGTATAAAAACACTTCAAAATAACAAAAGCTACTTATTTTTTTTTAATCCATTCATCTACCCTACGTCTTTTGATTGGAGTATTTATTCCATTTACATCTAAAGTAATTGTTGATAGGTATTTAATTATTTGGGCTTCCTGGGTAGCTCAGCTGGTAAAGAGTCTGCCTGCAATACAGGAGACACCAGTTCGATTCCTGGGTTGGGAAGTTTCCCTGGAGAAGAGAGAGGCTACCCACTCCTGTGTTCTTGGGCTTCCCTGGTAGCTAAGATGGTAAAGAATCCGCCTGCAATACAAAGATCTGGATTCGATCCCTGGTGGGAAGACCGCTTAGAGGAGGGCATGGCAACCCACTCCAGTGTTCTTGCCTGGAGAATCCCATGGACAGAGGAGCCTGGTGGGTTTCAGTCCATGGGGTCCCAGAGTCAGGCATGGCCAAGCACAGCAAACGTAATTACTTACAGCTTGCCCTCTGCGGTCTGATTGGTTTTGTAGCTCTCCTCTCTCCCTTTCTGCTTCTTTTTATCTTCTGCTGTGATTTGATGACTTTCTTTAGTGTTATGTTTACATTTATTTTCCTTTATTTTTTGCACATCTGTTATAGGATTTGGTTTCTGGTTGCCATGAAGGTCATATATAACAACCTATGTGTATAACAACCTATTTTCAAGTTGATAGTCANCCTTCATTGCTAAAAAAATGCGAACATCAACTGTCAACAACAAGCTTGCACAAACCTTCAAGCTGTGAAAAATAGTTCCTCTTTCTGACAGTTGACTGTTAGTGTAGAGAAACACGACTGATTTTTGCATATCGATTTTGCTTCCTGCTTCCTGGTGGGTTCCCTGGTGCCTCAGCTGGTAAAGAATCTGCCTGCAGTGTGGGAGACCTGGGTTCAACCCCTGGGTTGGGAAGATCCCCTGGAGAAGGAAAGGCTACCCACTCCAGTATTCTGGCCTGGAGAATTCCATGGACTGTACATTCAGACACGACTGAGTGACTTTCATTCACTTTATATATGACTTTCACTCACTTTGTATATCCTGCAAACTTGCTGAATTCATTTATTAGATCTAACAGGTTTGTGTGTGTGTGTGTGTGTGTGTGTGTGTGTGTGTGTAGTCTTTAACGTTTTCTACATATAATATGATGTCATCTACAAACAGAGTTTTACTTCTTCCTTTCTGATTTAAATGCCTATTAGTTATTTACTTATTGCCTAATTACTGTGACTAGGACTTTCAGGACTGTGTTCGATAGAAATAGTGATAGTAAGCATTCTTGTCTTGTTTTTGATCTTAGAAGAAAGGCTTTCCGCTTTTACTATAGAGGATGGCATTATCTGTGGGCTTGTCTTTTGTGGCTGTTATGACTTTGGTAAATTAACATTTGTTACGTGGAGCGTAGAGTGCCAGATGGTGAGCTGCTATTCAACAGCAGACCACAGGAAATTGAGTTTATTACTCACAGGTCCTGGAGGAAGAACGTGGCGTGCCTCAAGGGGCCACATGAGAAGGTCAAGGCAGAAAGCAGACAGAGAGATAGGACCTGAGACACACAACTGTGTTAGGGTCCATGGGTGGAGTGCTCTGGGGTTCCCAGACTAGGGTCAGATTGGTCAGTTTATACCAAACGAGTGAGTTTCATGAAGCCCCTAGAGGGTCTCATTTAAGGCATGCTACTGCTAAGTCACTTCGGTCGTGTCCGACTCTGTGCGACCCCACAGACAGCAGCCCATTGGGCTCCGTCATCCCTGGGATTCTCCAGGCAAGAACACTGGAGTGGGTTGCCATTTCCTTCTGCAATGCATGAAAGTGAAAAGTGAAAGGGAAGTCTGCGACCCCATGGACTGCAGCCTACCAGGCTCCTCCATCCATGGGAGTTTCCAGGCAAGAGTACTGGAGTGGAATGCCATTGCCTTCTCCGCATTTAAGGCATAGAGGCCCCTTAACGGGAGGCAGGGGAAATTGTTGATGACAGGGGCTGTTCAGGAAATCATATTAGAAGCTAATGTTTTCTTGTGACTATGTTTTTAATTTAATTCTCATTTCACAACTGACTAAGATAGTGTGTTGTTTTATTATGATTGAAAAACCACTTCTCTAAACTTTTTTTCTCCCCTTTTAAAAACTGGAGTATAATTGCTTTACAATATTGTGTTAGTTGCTGCTATACAACAACCTGATTCAGCTGTATGCATATATATACATATAGCCCCTCCCTCTCGAATCTTCCCCCACCCCCCAGTCATCACAGAGCACCAAACTGAGCTTCCTGTGCTATACAGCTGCTTCCCACTAGCTATCTATTTTACACACAGGACTGTATATGTGTTGATGCTACAATACTCTAAATTTTGGTAAAAGATTAAAAAAAAATACCCAGGAGTTGGTGATTTTGAAAGTAATGTTAAAGAAAAAATTATTCTGACACTTGTGAAAATGATAAAATGAAAGCAAAAGTGTTCATCGCTCAGTCGTGTCCAACTCTTTGTGACCCCCATGGACGATAGCCTCAGTCTTCGGAATTCTCCAGGCAAGAATGCTGTGAAGTGGGTTGCCATGCCCTCCTCCAGGGATCTTCCTGGCCAAGGGATCAAACCTGGGTCTTCTGCATTGCAGGCAGATTCTTTGCTATCTGAGCCAGGNAAAGTATTGGAGTTTCAGCTTTAGCATAATTACTTCCAAAGAACACCCAGGACTGATCTCCATTAGAATGGACTGGTTGGGTCTACTTGCAGTCCAAGGGACTCTCAAGAGTCTTCTCCAACACCACAGTTCAAAAGCATCAATTCTCCAGTACTCAGATTTCTTCACAGTCCAACTCTCACATCCATACATGACCACTGGAAAAACCATAGCCTTGATTAGACGGACTTTAGCTGGCAAAGTAATGTCTCTGCTTTTGAATATGCTATCTAGGTTGGTCATAACTTTCCTTCCAAGGAGTAAGCGTCTTTTAATTTCATGGCCGCAGTCACCCTCTGCAGTGATTTTGGAGCCCCCCCAAATAAAGTCTGACACTGTTTCCACTGTTTCCCCATCTATTTCCCATGAAGTTATGGGACCAGATAACTATGATAAGCAATGTATTTATGTATTCAGGTATCATATTTTGGAAAAATATAAAATCAATTTTAGAAATGATTTGTGTAAAAATAACAGAGTATAAAAACACTTCAAAATAACAAAAGCTACTTATTTTTTTTTAATCCATTCATCTACCCTACGTCTTTTGATTGGAGTATTTATTCCATTTACATCTAAAGTAATTGTTGATAGGTATGTAATTATTTGGGCTTCCTGGGTAGCTCAGCTGGTAAAGAGTCTGCCTGCAATACAGGAGACACCAGTTCGATTCCTGGGTTGGGAAGTTTCCCTGGAGAAGAGAGAGGCTACCCACTCCTGTGTTCTTGGGCTTCCCTGGTAGCTAAGATGGTAAAGAATCCGCCTGCAATACAAAGATCTGGATTCGATCCCTGGTGGGAAGACCGCTTAGAGGAGGGCATGGCAACCCACTCCAGTGTTCTTGCCTGGAGAATCCCATGGACAGAGGAGCCTGGTGGGTTTCAGTCCATGGGGTCCCAGAGTCAGGCATGGCCAAGCACAGCAAACGTAATTACTTACAGCTTGCCCTCTGCGGTCTGATTGGTTTTGTAGCTCTCCTCTCTCCCTTTCTGCTTCTTTTTATCTTCTGCTGTGATTTGATGACTTTCTTTAGTGTTATGTTTACATTTATTTTCCTTTATTTTTTGCACATCTGTTATAGGATTTGGTTTCTGGTTGCCATGAAGGTCATATATAACAACCTATGTGTATAACAACCTATTTTCAAGTTGATAGTCACTTAATCTGTATGCATTGTCAAAGCAGCAACTTTCTACTGCCCTCCTCCATCATTTAATGCTTTTGGTGTCTATTTTGCATTTTCATTTTGTGTATCCCATAACTATTTTAGGTATGATTTTACTTGTCTTTTAAATGTCATTCTCGATTTATAGATGGTTGATCCACTACCTGTACTGTGTATATGCTTTTATCAGTGAGATAATCTTCTTTCCTTGGTTTCTTATTTCCAATTATGGCCTTTTCTTGCCCATCTAAAGTCCCTGTATGTTCAGTTTCCTCAGCGTCCACCAGCAACACCTCTCTGCCAGCACTGCAGTGCCAGCTTGGGCTGGCAGCCCTCTGCAGGCAGGAGCAAGGCGGCCAGTGGCTGGACAGGGAGCTGATGGGAGCAGAGATGGAGCAGTGGGCAGCCTGCGGTCCTGCAGCTCTGTGGGGCCGGCCTGGTATACCCATGCCTTCTAAGATGAACCCCAAATTCTGTGTTTGTCAGAATACTCCCTCCATTGCACTGAGGGCACACGCAACTTCAGTGGGACTTGAAATTCCTGGAGAAATGCTTTTGTGAAAAGCTGGCAATAATTTCTTTAAAATCTCTTAGTTTTCCTTTTTGCTGTGTTTCAGAAAGAAATCAAGCAACTATGAACAACTTTGGTAGTGAACAGTTTGACTGCCATTTCCCGAACAAAGGCTTTACTGCAAAGACATTCTGGAACAAAAAAAATTAATGAAATTTCTTCTTTTGATGATAAGGATCCTTTCTGTGTGGCAGACCCGGAAGACATTCTAAAGAAATAATTGAAATGATTAAAAGCTCTTCCGCTGGTCACCCCCTTTAATGCAGTCAGGTGCAATGAGAGCAGAACCACGGTGAAGACCTGAGCTTCCACTGGAGTAAGATTTGACTGTGCCAGCATGACTGAGATACAATTGGTGCAGTTTCACAGTGCCTCCAGAAAAGATTATCTATGTGAATTCTTATAAGCTAGTATCTCAGATTAAGTATGCTGCCAATAATGGAATCCAGATGATGACTTTTGATAGTGAAGTTGAGTTGATAAAAGTTGCCAGGGCATATCCAAAGGCAAAGTCGGTTTTGTGGATTGCCACCGATGATTCCAAAGCAGTCTGCCACCTCAGTGTGAAATTTGGCCCCAGAGTCAAAACTAGCAGGCTTCTTTAGGAATGCACAAAAGAGCTAAGTATGGATGTCATTGATGTCAGCTTCCACATGGAAAATGTCTGTACTGATCCTGAGACCTTCATCCAGGCCATCTCTGGTGCCTGCTGTGTCTTCGACATGGTAGTTGGCTGATTTCAATGTATTTGCTGTATATTGGTGGCGGCTTTCCTGAATCTGAGGGTGTTGTGGTTTAGCTATGGTTGCCTCAGGCAGGCTGATGGGTGGGGTTGGCTCCAAGGCTTAACCCCAGCTACTGCTACTGTGCAGCTGTGGGGACTGGCCCCCCCAGCATGGTTGTCTGTCAGGCCTGGCTTCTACTGCTGACAACGCAGAACTGCCCCTGGACTGGCTGCAAGATCCGATAACACCCGTACCGGAACTCTGGTGCGGAGCTACTCTGCAGTGAGATGCATGCTGGCAGAGGCTCCCGCTAAGCGGAGGAAGGTTGGCTTCCTGGAGCAGGAGCCACTTGGAAGGGGCACGGTCCTGGTCAGCTCGGCCTGCCGGGTGCGGGGAGGTGGGGCGGGGGGGCGGTTAGTCACTTTCGCGGCCAGTGTGAGTGGTATGGTGGGGTGGTCCTCAGAGGAATTCTGGGCTGGGGCCAAGCACGTGGTGTTAGTTACCTTGAAGGAGAGTGAGAAAAAGTTGCCCCCCCCACCAGCACCAGGCCAGCTAAGTGGGTGGACTGATCAAAACAAAACAACAAAACATGGAGCCTGCTAGCATTTTTGTCCCTGGAGAAAGTCCCACCACATCTCTGCCTTTCTGGCTCATTTCCTGAAATTAGCAAATGGATCTCCCCTTCATTTGAATGCTTTTCAAGCTATCGCCCCTGTGCTGGGCCTTGAAGCGAATCAGGAGCAGAGTCTGGGCTTCCTACAGCTTTCAGGCTCTCCCAGATATACACCCCGTGGTTTTCAAAGGCAGAACTATGGGGACTCATCTTCCAATGCCAGTTTCCCCAGGTAAGGATCCCAGCATGGGGTCAGTTAGAGGTCTCGCTCCCTGGGGGACCTCTGCAGCTTTCAAAACCTTCCTGCTTTGGGGTCTCTGCACCTGGGGTGAGGATTCTGACTCAACCACATCTCTGACCCTCCTACCCCTCCAGATGTGGCCTTGTCTTTATATCCTCAGTTGTAGGAAATCTGTTCTGCTAGTCTTCAGGTTGATCTCAGAGATGGTTGTTTTATATGCGGTTGCAGTTTCAGTGTCTCCTTGGGACGATATGACTCGGGATCTTCCTACTCTGCCATTTTGATCCAGACCCCCTACTATCTCACTTTTAAATTCACCTTTTTAAATTACTGGTTAGGTTGACCTTTTTTTATAATGTATTTTTTAACATGTGCACTTTTTAAATTGTGAATGTACTTGTGAATCAGTCTTGATTTTTCTTTTTTTAACCTTGTGATTCCCCTTCACTCATTTCTTCCAACCCCACCTCTTGCCTCCAGCAGCCACTAATGTGTTGTCTGTTATCTATGAGCTTGTTTTTTGACTTTTGATTTGTTATCTTTGTATTCCACATATAAGATGGATTGGGTGGTATTTGTCTTTCTTTATCTGACATATTTTTCTTAGCACACTACTCTATTGAACCCAAGGCATGGAGAAGAATTATCTTATTGTTGCTTGTGTTGGGATGTATATAGAGTTTTTTTGAAATATTAAGAATATGAGCACGCACTTTGATTTGTACGGGTAATAAGGGTAGTCCAGCTCACTTGCTTGATCACAGAAGGCTCCAACAGCCAGAAATGCATAAGTAATTTAGAAAACAAATTAGTGGTGGCTCTGGCACAGCCATGATTCTTGGAAGAAATGGACCAACTGCCATGGGTTAACTGCAGAAGGTGCTCTTCAGAGGTCATGAGAAACTGTCTAGAAGAGCAATTTTCATACTATGGCAGATGGAATGGATATTCATCCAGCAACACAACCTTAAAAGGCATGACAGAAATTTGTCCCATCTCCAAGTAGAAGGCAAACATGGAAGTTTGCATTCCTTCAGCTACCGTCCCACTCCTGCTTCACAGAGCCACAAGGACAGAACGCTCACAGCCAAGAGCCCTGTCTCCCGCTGCACCAAGCCGCGTTTCATCAGTCAACACTTAATGCTTTAATTCTGCTTTATATATAGGGGCTAGAAGAATAATCCCTGAATCAGTCCATTTTTTAATATCTTAGGAAAATTCCAAAAACATATATGAGGGTTTTTTTTTTTTAAGTATAGCTTTTAAACTAATCTAAAAAAAAAAATAGTCTTCTACTTCATTTAAATTAACAAAAGCCACTTGGAATTCTAAAATATTGTTTGAAGGATCGTGCACTGGAAAGGATTACGGCAAGTAGTGTTAGAACTGATTCTATGCTTACTTGGAATTCAATACTAACCTTTCATAATCTATGCAAATAAACACCCAATGAAACCAGGCAATATGATACACTCAGTTTGTACTATAAAACTTAGAGTTTAGCACCTTGTTAACTACAAAGGAAAAAAGATTATTAGAAACTTTTCAAAAAGTGAAAGAAGTAATGAGTGCCATAAGCCTTCCTTAAATTGTATAAAAGATTTATAGCTTGATCCTGCTAAATGATAACTGGCAGGCTATTAAAATGTGTGGGAAATGAGATATGTTATTTTCTGCATAATGTAACTTGCATAACAATGAAGGTGTTTGCTAAGGAATGCTTCTGTTTTAGTTCTTGCTCACTCTCTTTAACTCCAGAAAGTTTATTTAATGTAAACTCTTAAATTGATATTACGCTGACAATCGTTATGTAGTACTATGAACTGATTAGACTACGCACTAGTCTCAGAGTAAAAAGTCTTTACATATAGTACCAGAGTATTTATTACTTTACTGTGTAACAACAGGTATCTGTCTTTGGACAGATTCTCCAGCTCCCCAATTTATCTTAATAACTGCTATAACTTGCTATTGAGCATAAACTTCATACAGTTTCCCATGATACCTTTGATAACACCACACAGTGACAGTAATTTTGATATACTATATAATCCATTTCATCAAAAATACTTACTGAAGATTCGGCATTATCTAGAGCCATTCTGAGAGCTTTATCACTTAATCTTCTCATGAACCTAAAGCCTAGATCTTATTATGAACCCCTCATAGCAAAAGAGGAAATTGAACCAGAGGGATGTTACATAACTTATCCAAAGTCCAGACTGCTAAGGTGTGGAGTCCATATTTTACCCCAAGCAGTTTGACCCAAGAGAGATCAAGCTTAGGGCCAAATGAATAACACTCTTGGTATGCTCTATGTACCTTCTGAGGATCAGACACTATCCTAAGCACTTGATACACAATAACTCATTACATTTTGTATAAAAACCTATTACACCTTACTAACCAAATTGTAAAATCCAAAAAAAGTATGTTTAATTACATGCTCATCATAATATAATGCAGTAATTAGTGAATCTGAAATTCATTTATGTGATTCAAAGCTTATGTGATTGACAAGGAGAATGAATGGCCAACTTCAATTTACTCTGACTTTATGAGATGTATTAAAGAGAGAAATCACAGCTCTTTATCCATGCCAAACATTTTTTTTTAACTTAAAAAAATCAAACTGCTTTGCACAGTGAAAGAAAAAATAGACAAATGTGTTAGGAATGAAAATATGTCAATTATACAGACTTCAGAATTCCAAACTCTACTCTAAGCATCCTGAGATCCCTCTGACCAGCCTGAGCTTTTTTAATGGGAAGAGTGGCCCTGGGAATCCAGTCAAGTCTCCAGGCAAAGCTCCCAGCATGTAGGCACTTGAGAAAGGAAATGGTGAAGGGCCAAGGAAGAACATCAATGTCTTTTATGTCAGCCAAAGCACCGTCTGTGGCACTCTGCAGAATGTACAAAGAAATCATATGTATCTCTATATGTAGTCAGTTGTCAGTTATTCCAGGTAGCAGAGTGGTCATAATGTGGGGTAGCAATGTATCTGTTAACTTTGGCCAAGATGGCCACCTTATCACCGTTACCTTCAGCCTGCATTCTGCAATTCCAGTGGACATCAAGTATCCCACCGGTGTGAAAGGTTTTCTTTCCTGTTTTTTCCCACTAGGCACCCTCGATATTTATTTTCTATTTTCAGATTTATGGAAATGTATATATATATGTTATGCTTAGTCACTCAGTCGTGTCTAACTCTTTGCAGCCCCATGGACTATAGCCCGCCATGCTCCTCTGTCCATGGGATTCTCCAGGCAAGAATATTGGAGTGGGTTGCCATGCCTTCCTCTGGGGGATCTTCCCAACCAAGGGATCGAATCCAGGTCTCCCGCCTTGCAGGAGGCTTCTTTACCATCTAATATGTATGTACACACACAAAAAAAATCTTATTGATTATTCAAAGTTAGCCAGATAGGCCAATGATTAAGAAAAAAACACATCTGATTAGAAAAGAAATAGTATTGATAATCAAGTTTAAATCTCGGAAATCAGATGGTGCATAAACAATTGCTGATAAGTCTACATTAACTTGCTTTTTGGAGTAGGCTGGTTTTTAAGATAATGTTCATCTGCTGGTCAGTCTGCCTTTAAAGCTCATGGGTGCAGAGGCTTCCTCTAAACTTGACTATCCAAATACCCCAGCCATACAAGGGGTCACAAACTCATTTAGCTCCGTGCCTTAGACTTCAAAGTAGGTGATTTTCACCAAATCCTTTTTTTTTTTTTTTACTAGAATTCTAGTAGGGAACTATGTTTCTGACTCATAAATGCTGTAGAAAGAATGTTTCTGAATTTGATCTTTGACAGAGAAACGAAAAAGAAATGACAGCACCATGATTTTCTGTCCTTTATTTCCATAACAAACTGAAACCCCGATCAAGATTAAAATTACATTTGTCAAAAGGCCTCACTGAGCAACATTCTTTGAATATACACNATGTTTCTGAATTTGATCTTTGACAGAGAAACGAAAAAGAAATGACAGCACCATGATTTTCTGTCCTTTATTTCCATAACAAACTGAAACCCCGATCAAGATTAAAATTAAATTTGTCAAAAGGCCTCACTGAGCAACATTCTTTGAATATACACCCCCTACAAAAACTATTTGCAATAACAAACCAGAAAGACATATCTATATATGTGTCTGATTACAAGTATATTTTATCAGATACATTTAAGCTATCCTGGAAATAATTATGAATCAAAATTAGTTGCCAAAACAAGTGGAAACTTCAGTTTCGTTTGTAAAATGATGGTGATTGTGCTCACCTTAAAGAACTATCAAGAGAAGTAAACGAGACCACGTGTGCAAAGTCCTTACTGTAGTGCTGGCACACATTAGCCACATAATGGGGCTAAGTGTTGATACTGAGTGGGACCGCCACCCACACACTCTCCTTAAGAGTGACTGAGACCAGGACTTCAAATATCACTAAATGTGAACAACCGCTATGCATGCATTTCTGCACTATAAATGTCTCTCAACTTTAGAAAAAAAAAATATATATATATATAATGTAACAACTGTACACCTCCACCTGGACATTTCTAAAGCATGTTCAGCTCAGTGTGCTGGAAATAAAGTTGTACACTTTCATCAAACCAAATATAATTCACCTCCATTCAAAAATCTGTGAGTTGTCCCAGATTTTCTCTATTTTACATCACACCTCTTGGCTCCTAGTTCTGTTGATTCAGCTTTCTAGCTAAACCCCGTACCCGTGTCTCCGTATTCATATTACCACTGCCACTGGTGTAGTTCAA
>SJYV01016555.1:10875-24667 GCA_006410875.1 Neotragus pygmaeus | reverse complement strand
GGCTTCTCTAGGCAAGAATACTGGAGTCAGTTGCCATGTACTTCTCAAGGGGATCTTCCCTACCGAGGGATCAAACCCTTATCTCTCATGTCTCCTGCAATGGCAGGCCGGTTCTTCACCACTAGCGCCACCTGGGAAGTTCCGCAGACCAGGATAGAGGATGAATAACCATGGAAGATATCAGCACTTGTACTGATGTAGTTACAGCAAGGGTAGGAAGGAAGGGACAACCAACCAAAACAGTTTAGCAGTTGAATCAGTGGCTCTTGCTAATTGCACAGGCATCGGAGCCACAGCGATACAGGGTCCACAGAGAGCCTTGGTTTGTTGGTTGCTACCCAACACAACAACTTAAATTGTGAAATTCTTGGAAATGGAAACGGGTTATATGCAGTTGGACCCAGACAGCCTGACTCATGTGAAGCATCAACTGAGTTCAACCGAGTTATATAAATCTTCAAGAAAGGATTTCTATGGCTTGAGAGTTTAGGCTTAGGAGATGAAAACTATTATATACAGAATGGATAGACAAGGTCCTATTGGAACTATATTCGATATCCTGTGATAAACCATATTGGAAAAGAATATGGTAAAGAATGTGTGTATGTGAATATATATATGTATATATATATGAGTCACTTTGCTGTACAGTGGAAATTAACACAGCATTGTAAGTAAACTATACGTCAATAAAATAAATTGGAAAAAAAAAGAGAAAATATTTTTACTTTTTTCAGGTTCTGTCACGGTCATACCTCTCTAATAGAAACGATGGAAATGATCAGACTACTCAATAATAGCTGTTCCTAAGAGGGGAAGAGGAGAAGGGGACGACAGAGGATGAGATGGCTGGATGGCATCACTGACTCGATGCACATGAGTTTGGGTTAACTCCGGGAGTTGGTGATGGACAGGGAGGCCTGGTGTGCTACGATTCATGGGGTCGCAAAGAATCGGACATGGCAGAAAGACTGAACTGAACTGAACCAGAGAAGAGAGGCAACAGCTTCTGGTATTTAACGCCAGGTGATATCAGTCTTTCGATGAACAGGATTGAGTGTCTCTAGGCAACAGGCACCTATGAATACATTGTAATGCTAGCTCTCTGTCTCCAGTGGGAGCTGAACACAGAAAGAAGATGGTGCTACAACCGAGGAAGACACTGAAAGAGCCCTGGAACACAGAGGAGAGGAATCCAGCAGTGTGGACCTGGGGAACCAGCAGGGAAATACTAGAAGGTGAAACCGAGGATGAGGAGGAAGGCTGCTGCATCGGGTGGGCGGGGAACGCAGGAGGGAGGGGGGGAGCTGAGAAACTGGAAGCGCAGGGAAGGGAAGGACGCAGAGGACAGTCAGCTGGGCAGGAGCGCCTCTCAGCAGAGCGAGGGAAGAGAAGAGAGGCGAGAGGGGGACGGACGACTCCATTCTTTAATCCAGGTGGTGATTTGTACATCTCAGAAAACATACGGAATTTCTGATCATCTGTGAACAGCGTCTTTGCCTTTTATACTTTTCCCTAAAAGACTCTAACTTAGAGGTTAGTAGGTCATTTTAACAAGCATGTGGCAAAACAAGGTAGTGATTCTGGTGGGTGTTGTTATAGGGCCTGTGCCTTTCTCAGATATCACTTGCAAAGAGACTACTCTTGCCGGCCAGTGTTTCTCATGCTAAGTATTATTACACTCTGCTCCTCCACTGGCCATTTTAAAAGGCCCTGGGCTCTCTTCCAGAAGCCCTACTTGTCACCGTGAGAAAATCAAGATCCCAGTTTTCCTCCAAGGAAAACAAAACAGCAAAAACAAAAATCACAAAAGCAAAGACAGGCTCTAACTCACAAAGTGTGTGACATCAAATGAGATACTAGATACAAAAGTACTTTGGAAGTCATGAAGCAGTAAAGAAAAAAAAAAGTGAAATGGTAGCATTATTGCTGATTGAGCTATAGCAATAAGTCCTTTTATGAAGCCCCCTCAAGAATTTTTATTGTATTTTCCCACTGTGCATTTTAGGAAAGAGCAAAAGTGTAGTAAAACTTGACCTCAAAGTTGCTTCCCAAATCTGAGACACATTCCAATTTCAATCTGCAAGGAATGTATGAATATTAGAATATGCTACATTAACTTACCGTATTAACCCCCAGGCCGTTAAGCATGTAGATCAAATCCTCTGTGGCTACGTTCCCGGAAGCACCTTTTGCATAAGGGCAACCAGATGTGTATAAGAGACAGCCATTCTTTAATCCAGGTGGTGATTTGTACATCTCAGAAAACATACGGAATTTCTGATCATCTGTGAACAGCGTCTTTGCCTTTTATACTTTTCCCTAAAAGACTCTAACTTAGAGGTTAGTAGGTCATTTTAACAAGCATGTGGCAAAACAAGGTAGTGATTCTGGTGGGTGTTGTTATAGGGCCTGTGCCTTTCTCAGATATCACTTGCAAAGAGACTACTCTTGCCGGCCAGTGTTTCGCATGCTAAGTATTATTACACTCTGCTCCTCCACTGGCCATTTTAAAAGGCCCTGGGCTCTCTTCCAGAAGCCCTACTTGTCACCGTGAGAAAATCAAGATCCCAGTTTTCCTCCAAGGAAAACAAAACAGCAAAAACAAAAATCACAAAAGCAAAGACAGGCTCTAACTCACAAAGTGTGTGACATCAAATGAGATACTAGATACAAAAGTACTTTGGAAGTCATGAAGCAGTAAAGAAAAAAAAAGTGAAATGGTAGCATTATTGCTGATTGAGCTATAGCAATAAGTCCTTTTATGAAGCCCCCTCAAGAATTTTTATTGTATTTTCCCACTGTGCATTTTAGGAAAGAGCAAAAGTGTAGTAAAACTTGACCTCAAAGTTGCTTCCCAAATCTGAGACACATTCCAATTTCAATCTGCAAGGAATGTATGAATATTAGAATATGCTACATTAACTTACCGTATTAACCCCCAGGCCGTTAAGCATGTAGATCAAATCCTCTGTGGCTACGTTCCCGGAAGCACCTTTTGCATAAGGGCAACCGCCTAGTCCGGATACTGCAGAATCCACTACATTAATGCCCATCTGGAAAACAAACCCAAATGCCCAAGCTTGTCTCTTTATGGTATGTAAGTTGTTGCGTTTCTATTTAACCTGTTCCAGAGAGCAAATCAGGAAAATCTGAACCATGATCCCACTCTATTCCCTTACCTACCTGCTGCTAGAACAGTCACCAAGGTGGACTTCTTTTCTGACTAATCTCATCTTTCAGGCTAACAGAAACTCTTAAAAGATCTCAGGAATGACAATAGTCTTAGATCAAAATTGAAATGGTGTTCTGATTGATAACAGAACAAAGGTAGGGGGTGAAGCTTGAAGTAAGATCAATTCATACCTAGGGTGTATTCTCCAATCTAATTTTGAGCTTTATTCTAACAGCTTTGTATAATCAATATGAAATATTTTCAACAGCCAGACCCCCAAAATCGAGATGCCTTAGAAGACAAGTTGGGGATGTCTCTGTGTTTGAAGCTGTGTTTTGTGGGGTCAGTTCATCCACTCAATTCACCCAGTGTTTATTGATCGATCACTTTGATTAATTTGCACACAAAACCTGGATGTTTTGGGAGAAGTGAAGAGCCATTTAAGAGGTAGGACATCCACCATCAACGACTGCAACAGTTCACGTTTACTGGGTTCTCACTCAGTGCTAGATATTATTATTAACACCATATGATGCTGATTCAAAGCCCCATGAGATGGATATTCTTCCATCATTCTCAAATCACAGATGAAGAAAAGCACAGGGGGATCGTATAATTTGTCCCAGGTCACCTCTGTCTCCAGAGGATTCCCACTCTGCGCTGGTCTGTAACCTCTGGAAACATGCATGTTGGGTCACATTATACATCTGGGGAGATCCGAGATGGACAGTCTCCATGGGCTGGAAAAGCTGTGAAAAACATGAGCACAAATGGGTCTGAAAAGGAACCCCTGAGATCAGACTCTAATAACTCAAGAAGAGAGGTGAGCAGAGAAGGCCTCTGTGTAATGTGACAAACGGGTAATCAGGAGACACCTGAGGTCTAATCTGATTCTTCGCTCCTGGACATTGGAGAAAATGGCCATGGCCTCATCTACAACAAGAAGCACTGGGAAGCAGAGCCCTGATCAACCTGCTGGGTCAGGAGTTCTAAATCACAGAAGCAGAGTCACAAATTGTTGCTACAACATCAGTTTATGATTCTGGAGGTCTGAGCTGGGCCTGGAAAATCTGAATTTTTAACAAGATTCCAGATGCTGTTCTCACTGATCTTCTGGGGAACTGCGGTTTCTTTCTCCTTTTCTTTTTTGATAACACTTTTGTTTTCGATTTTCAGACAATTTGGGAAGAAAGTGCAAAGCATTCCCATACATTACATACCATTTCCCCTACTGTTCACATCTTACATCATTATGGTATACTTGTCACAACTAATGAACACACCTGATATTATTAACCAAAGTCCACACATGATGCAGATTTCCCTAGTTTAAAAGCCATTGTCTTTTTTCTGTTCTGGGAACTCATCCGGGTACCACACTGCATTTGGTTATCTTGTCTCAGGATGCCGTGGCTGTGACATCTTCTCAGCTTTCACCATTCTTTGTCCTCATTGACCTTGACCATTTTGAGTTGTACCTGTCATGTGTTTTGTACAATACCTTTCAATGTGGGTTTTGTCTCATGTTTTCTCATGGTTAGACTGGATTCCTAAACTCTTATGAGGAGGGCAATACAGATGAGATGCCAGTCTAGACACATCATATCAAAGGGATGCTCTACATGGTTATGGTTTTTATGACTGATGATGTTCACCTTGATCCCATGCCCCATTTTCCACGTGGTACTTTTTGGGAAAAACAAGTCACTGTGTGCAGCTCAGATTTAGGAGTGGATAATATCTACCTAAATTATTTATAAGCCAGCCATATGGGAGATTTGTCTATTCTCCCATCATCATTTATTTCTTCAAATATCTGTTTATATCAGTAGAGATTCACAGGTCTTTATTTAGTGTTTTCCGTCGTGTTCCAGTGTTCCTTTATATGCCTTGTCACTCATGTTGTTTGAGATCTAGCCACTGGGGGCTCTTCAGTTGGTTCCTTTGACATGCTAAGGGGGCTGTGTTTTTTTTTTAATTGAAGTGCAGTTGATTTACAATGTTGTGTTAATTTCTGTACAACAACATTCAGATATATATATATGCATATATATACATATATATATATTCTTTTCCATTATGGTCTAAAGAGCTGCCCATTTTAAATAAATTTTCTAGATATTCCCTTGTGAGATCTAGGTTGTTTACCCATTTTCCCAAGAGCAGAACCATAGTTCAAAAGCCGTGGATGTCTCTGTGACTAATGCAAGTTTACAGATATAATTTGTCTGCTTCCGTATGTCTGTCTCCACTTGTTATCCTCTGCAACACGGGCAGGTCTATACAGCTCTTCTTCCATCACCACGACCTCTCTCAAAGTTTAATTGTATTCGGGTGTTAATAACTGACCAGCTGAAGTGCTGGTCCATTTAGGAGCATCCACCTGTGTGGTGAATATAAATAGTAAGTATAAGGACTTATGCTCTAGGAGTGAAAGTGGTGAAGTTGTCCAGCAGTTGGCCAGTACAAAGGTTAGGCCAGAGACTCATCTCTGGGAGTCAACCATCAAACATCAAACAGACAGAGACATTCTTCACCCACGGGTTAAAATTTATCTATTCCGTTGAAATGAATCTATCACTCAAGGAGACAGAAGTTTCAGTGATGTTCAGTCCCTACCAATTATAACCATCTGGGGCCCTTTTAAAAATGACACACAAGCTTCTCCCCAGGATCTCTGTCTGGAAGTGAGTCAGCTTTGGTATTTCCTTAAAGCTCCCCGCTGGTGATTCTCTTGAGTAATTACCTGTGGGAACTCCTGAGGCAAGGTTCTCATCCATCTCAGCCCTTATCAGCTGTGGGTATGAGTGAGCTTTCATTCTGAAGATGCTCTGTACCCTGAGGCAGCAGAGTTAAAAATGATGGATCAACTTGTCAACAAATCAGTTTTTGAAAGAACACTCCCAAAAGTATGTGAAGTAGTGAATGTAAGTAGTATCTGCATGGATAGCTGGAAGATAGCTTCAGCCTACGAGGAGAGCTTATGATCTGTAAAATTTTCTGTATGTGTATTCAGTTCAGTCACTCAGTCGTATCAAACTCTTTACAACCCCATGGATTGCGGCACTGCCAGGCCTTCCCTGCCCATCACCGACTCCCGGAGCTTGCTCAAACTCTTGCCCATCAAGTCGGTGATGCCATCCAACCATATCATCCTCTGTTATCCCCTTCTTCTCCCGGCTTCAGTCTTTCCCAGCACCAGGGTCTTTTCCAATGAGTCAGTTCTTCACATCAGGTAGCCAAAGTATTGGAATTTCAGCTTCAGCATCAGTCCTTCCAATGAATATTCAGGACTGATTTCCTTTAGAATGGACTGGTTGGATCTCCTCGCCATCCACGAGACGCACAAGAGTGTTCTCCAGCACCACTGTTCAAAAGAATCAATTCTTCGGTGCTCAGCTTTCTTTATAGTCCAGTTCTCACATCCATCCATGACTACTGGAAAAACCATAGCTTTGACTAGATGGACCTTTGTTGGCAAAGTAATATCTCTGCTTTTTAATATGCTATCTAGGTTGGTCATAACTTTTCTTCCAAGGAACAAGAGTATGTATATTAGACTTCAATAAATAACAATGACAAAAAGGAAGTGTTGTTGGAACTGAAGGTAAACAGGAAAACTTAAACTGGTAGGAAGATGAACGATAATTATTTTTCTATTGTGCAAGTCATTTATAATTAGTCTTAATTACCAATATCTATCATGCCAGACATTCTTGTCAAAATCGTTCCTTTTTGCAATAGTTCACAAATCCTAAGTAAATAAGGAGGCAAAAAATAGAAACAAATAGATGTATATGGGCTTCCCTGGTGGCTCAGATGGTAAAGAATCCGCCTACAATGTGGGAGCTTTGGGTTCAATCCCTGGGTTGGGAAAATACCCTGGTGGAGGGCATGGCAACCCACTCCAGTGTTCTTGTCTGGAGAATCCCATGGACAGAGGGGACTTGGAGGCTACAGAGGAGCCATGGGGTTGCAAAGAGCTGGACATGACTGAGTGACTAAGTACAGGGTGAGTGTATATGTCTCAGACCTGAAACACATCCCCTTATACATAGACTCATTACAGTATATTTTATATGGATGAAAATTAGGAAACCATCAAAATGTCTATAATTGGGCTACTTTAATTAAGGTGTAGCTGTAAAATGGAATGATAAATACTGTGTAAATGCATAGTTAAGGGAAAGAAACAGATTATAAAATATTATAACAGTATATGCAATCATAATCCCATTTGCTAAAAAAAAAAAAAATTTGGATGATAATATCCAAATGCTAAGAATGGTGATCAATGAGTTGCATGTAATTTTATTTTAATTCTTTTAATCTTTGTTTTCCAATGACCCCACAATGAATGCAATTATACATATAATTAGAAAAAGAAAGTCTTTTGCAAACTGTAGCCTGTGACAGAATGACAGTAAATAAATCAGAATGAGACTAAATAAACCTAAGACTGAATTCCTTGATTAACAACATTATTTTGCAACTAATTGGTCTTTCTAGGATTTGAGACTGCAGGCTAATGTGTGTGCATAATCTCATAAAAGCAGACATGATCTGGGGGAAAGGTTCTCTGAAAAATGGTCCTTCCTTCTTTCCTGCCATCACATTCGCTCTGGAACAGATGAGGTTTCTGTGAGCATTAGTCACAAATTAATTGCATCAATTCTAAAAGCAGTATGTGGATTTCAAGTTTCAATAGCAAATTTAAAGAGTTATTAAAGTATATCTTACCTATGAAGAAGACTACCAAAATATGTGTTCCTTTTAAAGTCTCTTCAAAAAACAACAACAACAACAACAACAACAACAAATCACAATCATTTAAAACTAGAACTTTCAGGACTTCCACGGTGGTGCAGTGGTTAAGCCTCAGCCTTCCAATGCAGCGGACAAGGGTCCGAGCCCTGGTTGGGAACCTAGGATCTCACATGCCTGCACTCTGCAACTAAGGCCTAACACAGACAAACAGTCTTAAAACATAAAAACAGAACTTTCTACCCACTGTCCCCTCAACTCTGACCTCTTTTAAATGTGTGATTCTTCCCCCCTCCAAAAAAAAGATCTTCTCAATGGACAGTGTTACCCACACAGTAAGTTAGATGGTTTTATTTACGAACACGCTACTTTGGAAATTTCTAGTCATAGTCATCTAAGAAAATGTGATGCCACTGTGTATGTTTTCTTTATCTCTGTTTCCGTGTCCTATTAGAAATGGTACACATACGATGTAAACATTCTTAACAGAGCAGGAAGAAAAATATTTGTTTTCCTCATCTGTTATTTATGGTAAATAGAGGAAACATATGGTACTTTACTATTGAAATCATAGTCTTATAGTAAATGCATTACATTTACAACAATATCATGTATTTGTTTAGTAGATGTGCCGCATGGCTGGTTTTACCATACAAGAACCTGCATTAAAAGATCATTCTTAGATATTTCTTTTCCTATGTCTCCAAACCTAAAACACTGATTTCAAAGTTCCCCAGTGTGTGTGTGTGTCTATGTGGATATAAGCACACAAGCACAAATGATTTTCTGCACCATACAGTATGTTGCAAAAACAAAAGGTTTTGTTTTAAAAGAAATATTTTTGGATCAACAACCACAAGATGGCGATGTAACACCAAAATCCACCAAGTTAAAGTTAGTTTTGAAATGCCACTGGTTTCCAGCTCTGCTACTGCCAAGTCACTTCAGTCATGTCCGACTCTGTGTGACCCCATAGATGGCAGCCCACCAGGCTCCCCTGTCCCTGGGATACTCCAGGAAAGAACATTGGAGTGGGTTGCCATTTCCTTCTCCAATGCATGCAACTGAAAAGTGAAAGTGAAGTCGCTCAGTTGTGTCCGACTCTTGGCGACCCCGTGGACTGCAGCCTACCAGGCTCTTCCGTCCATGGGATTTTCCAGGCAAGAGTACTGGAGTGGGGTGCCAGTGCCTTCTCCATCCAGCTCAGAAATGGCAAATATGAAAGTAAATAGCTTTATATTATGCAAATAAATATTTTCCTTCCTTTAAAATAAGAAGACTTTTCCTAATGGTGTATACCACATCAAATGTGGTTCAATATAATCAATCTGTTTTTGTATTATTCTTCCTTTGACTTCAACCTGTTTATTTGTTGATCCTTGTCTGAACCATTCTTGACTGTGATGGCTGCAAATTGATCGTTTTTTTCCCCAACTCCACCATTTCTTCAGGACTTGGAATACATACACAGCCCTGAAGCACATGGAGATTAGTGTTAGAAATTAAAATTACTATATCTTTGGTCTGGCACTGAGAAGTAGCTCACTATTAGCAAATGAGAAACCGTTCTCTCTAGAACTCAGGAAGTTAATTCTCCCTATAAGGAAATAAGCCCAAATCTCAAAGGATGAAGGGGACCGAGGCTCCCACTTTCCTCAGAGTCATGATCAGAGCTATTAACCCAGTGACACAGGTCATCCCAAGCTTTGTGAANCGACCCCATAGATGGCAGCCCACCAGGCTCCCCTGTCCCTGGGATACTCCAGGAAAGAACATTGGAGTGGGTTGCCATTTCCTTCTCCAATGCATGCAAGTGAAAAGTGAAAGTGAAGTCGCTCAGTTGTGTCCGACTCTTGGCGACCCCGTGGACTGCAGCCTACCAGGCTCTTCCGTCCATGGGATTTTCCAGGCAAGAGTACTGGAGTGGGGTGCCAGTGCCTTCTCCATCCAGCTCAGAAATGGCAAATATGAAAGTAAATAGCTTTATATTATGCAAATAAATATTTTCCTTCCTTTAAAATAAGAAGACTTTTCCTAATGGTGTATACCACATCAAATGTGGTTCAATATAATCAATCTGTTTTTGTATTATTCTTCCTTTGACTTCAACCTGTTTATTTGTTGATCCTTGTCTGAACCATTCTTGACTGTGATGGCTGCAAATTGATCGTTTTTTTCCCCAACTCCACCATTTCTTCAGGACTTGGAATACATACACAGCCCTGAAGCACATGGAGATTAGTGTTAGAAATTAAAATTACTATATCTTTGGTCTGGCACTGAGAAGTAGCTCACTATTAGCAAATGAGAAACCGTTCTCTCTAGAACTCAGGAAGTTAATTCTCCCTATAAGGAAATAAGCCCAAATCTCAAAGGATGAAGGGGACCGAGGCTCCCACTTTCCTCAGAGTCATGATCAGAGCTATTAACCCAGTGACACAGGTCATCCCAAGCTTTGTGAATAGAGCTGTGAGCTCCATCTGCTTGAGCCCCAGATGTGTACTACGACTGTAGGCTGATGAAAATGCAAAATACGAGAAGCTACTTCTTCTGGAAACTGGCAGATTATCTGTAGATATAGCATGAGCATTATCACTCTGTACTGCAATATCATATAAGCTCTGAGGAATGTTAATTTCTTTTTAATTTCGCATAATGGTTAGATGCCCAGATCACACTGATATGCTAACTGAAAATACCACCTTGACTTTTTCTCAGTGCTGTAAGAACGTATTCTCCCAACAAAACTGGAAAATATGAGAAGACAAATCAAAGATATCTTTTCCAAAATGTGTAATCTTCCATATGTGTCTGATTTTCCAAATATCTCTGATAGGGAAATGATTCATTTGGGGATTTAAGTTATTCATGGGGAAAAAGACAAACATTCATGTAAGAGAAAATATTAACAATATGCCCATCTTCCGAATGTTTGTTCCCCTTCACTTGTTCCTCACAGCTAACGAGCCTGCCAACAGAGGATCATAGTTATCCCCACGTGAGTGCTATTTCTCCCTCAGCAGCCAGGCCAGTGTCACTAGTGGGGTCACAGCATTCTTTCCAAGGAGCCCAGATCTTGCCCTGAGATGCTTCCCATTCATCACTCTAAAAAGTTACCATATTCAGTTATAGTACCAACTACTCGCCATTCATGTGTATGGTGAACATACCATGTTTTGAAAACCTCAGACAATAACCGTTGGCATACATGAATAAAGCCCACTGTTTTCAACCACAGAAATTATACACCAGCATTGGCATGTAAATCATGACGCCTTGCTGTTGGGGTAAGTAAGCTAATATGATGGATTACCAATGCTTTCATAGACTGTATTTCATCTCTGAAAAGGCTTTCCCACATGCTTCCTTTTACCCTGCCTCACCACACATGAGAGATTATATTCATGCTTTCATTTAGTATATTGCAAATTGAGACAGAAAGAAGAGTGTGTACATAGGAAGGCACAAGAAAATGGAAAAATAGGTAAAGAAATTCTGAATTTCGGTAGATTGAGAAACAATCAATACCGTCAGCGTTAGCTGTGTGATCTTGAAGGTGTCACTTTATCTCTCTGTAAAATGAATTTAATAACACTAATGCACAGACTTGCTCAGGATACAATGTGATGTTCCATGGAAAACTCATATCCCACAGGTGGGTACATAACTCTTGAGAAGTCTTGGCTTTCACAGGCATATGACAAGGAGATAGAGGCAGATGGAGGATGTGGATGTGTTAAATGAAGCAGAGAGCTGGAGCAGAATATAGCAAGGGAGGCGTGCGAACGGAGACACAGGTGAGCTGGCAGCCATACAGGACAGAGCTTATTGAGGAGGAGTAAAGAATGAGGCTGCACTAGACGAGAAATTAACAAAAAACACACAGTGGACTGCCCTGGTGGTCCAGCGCAAGGGGATGTGGCTTTGGTCCCTGGTCAGGGACTAAGATCCCACATACTGTTTGGCATCAAGTTCTAGTACAGCAACTTGCTGTTGCTTTTGTTTAAGAAAAAAAAGAAAAGAAACAAACACTTAGGGAAGTGGGGATGAGTTTGAGATTAGGGCAGAAACATGGAGCTGAGCCAGGAAATTCATGGAGAAAACTGTGCTGTGAGGTGGGACAGAAGGAGAGGACAGGCCAAGTGGCAGAGACTGGTAAAGGAACAGTGACCTCCAAGCTTCCGAGGAGAATCAATATTCAGTCTTCTCAGAAACACAGTAACTAAGCTCATTGGCTGAGAATCCCAGAAAGAGTTGACCATTGCATTCCAGTTCCAGTGAGCTCTCACAATGCCTCTGTGAGTGCACAAAAGTGATGGATGGAGACCATGGTAACAATATGAGAAGGAGGAGGGAAAGGAGATGGATGGATGACTAACACTGTGTAAACAAGGAAGATCTTGTATCTACAAAGGTGGAGCCACCATGAATTTTTTTCATAACAATCTACAAATCATATTTTCGCAGCCAGAATTAATCTCAAAAATATACAAGCAGCTCATGCAGCTCAATTCCAGAAAAATAAACAACCCAATCAAAAAATGGGCCAAAGAACTAAATAGACATTTCTCTAAAGAAGACATACAGATGGCTAACAAAGACATGAAAAGATGCTCAACATCACTCATTATCAGAGAAATGCAAATCAAAACAATAATGAGGTACCATCTCACACCAGTCAGAATGGCTGCTATCCAAAAGTCTACAAGCAATAAATGCTGGAAAGGGTGTGGAGAAAAAGGAACCCTCTTACACTGTTGGTGCGAATGCAAACTAGTACAGCCACTATGGAGAATAGTGTGGAGATTCCTTAAAAATCTGGAAACAGAACTGCCATATGCCCCAGCAATCCCACTGCTAGGCATACACACTGAGGAAACTGGAATTGAAAGAGACACGTGTACCCCAATGTTCATTGCAGCGCTGTTTACAATAGCCAGGATATGGAAGGAACCTAGATGCCCATCGGCAGATGAATGGATAAGAAAGCTGTGGTACATATACACAATGGAGTATTACTCAGCTATTAAAAAGAATGCATTTGAATCAGTTCTAATGAGGTGGATGAAACTGGTGCCTAAAAGAAAAACACCAATACAGTACATTAACACATATATATGGAATTTAGAAAGATGGTAACGATGACCCTATATGCAAGACAGCAAAAGAGACAAAGATGTAAAGAACAGACTTTTGGACTCTGTGGGAGAAGGTGAGGGTGGGATGATTTGAGAGAATAGCATTGAAATATGTATATTATCATAAGTGAATAGATTGCCAGTCCAGGTTCGATGCATGAAACAGGGCACTCAAAGCCGGTGCACTGGGATGACCCTGAGGGATGGTACGGGGAGGGAGGTAGGAGGGGGCTTCAGGATGAGAAACACATGTACGCCCATGGCTGATTCATGTCAATGTATGGCAAAAACCAACTACTGTGAAGTAATTAGCCTCCAATTTAAATAAATAAATAACTTTTTAAAAATCCCATATGTGCTTGATTGATTTCGGTTTAAAGGGAAGAAACTAAGCTCCAGAGCTCTTCAGGTGTCCCCCAAAGCCACAGAGGTGTAGAGATTTGTCTCGAACTCAAGCATCTGTACCACTAGGCCTTTGTGCTTCTGAAGTTGCACTGGTAGGAGGTGAGTTATTTCCACTTTCAAAATGGATGTTAGTGGGAGGCCTGCCTAATGTTCTGAAAGCATAACTAAATGTTCAAAAAAACAAAAAGTATAACGTTCAGAGAAAAAGAATGGAAAGCACAGTGGTGCTGACAAAGAACTAACTGTGTTATTAATACTTACAAACCAGGCAGGGCTGGTGAGTATGGGAAGATTACACTTTTTTTTTTTT
>SJYV01016553.1:6254-32043 GCA_006410875.1 Neotragus pygmaeus | reverse complement strand
CAGTGATTTTGGAGCCCCCCAAAAATAAAGTGTGCCACTGTTTCCACTGTTTCCCCATCTATTTCCCATTAGAGGTAATGTAAGATTAAGTTCCAGAGAGCCCAAATAGATTATTTACATCTCAGAGGCACAAGAGAAGTACCAAATCCTTCTTGAAAGATAGCTTTGCCAATTATAGAAGGCTCACTCTGATACAAAGCAGAGCCATTAGAGGCCATTGCTCTCCAGATTGCTTGGTGGCCCCCCTTCAGCAAGGACAGACACCCCAGGATTACCACCACAACTTCCAAGCCCCACAGTCTCATGGACAGTCCCTGCAGTTTTCCATTGCCCATCCTGTGTTTTCCAACATCTTGGCACTAGTGGGGGTTTCTTCGGTTTCTTCGTTGGCTCCACCAGTTACTGGACTGCACCCTCAGGCCTACAACGCCTGTGCTTGCCCAGCTTCAAGACTGAAAAAACAGCCTGGAGTCAGCAACAGGGACACCAATGGTTTAACGGATGGGGGAGTTTACAGGTCTGAAGCAAGTTTCTGGAGAGATACCCCACTGTGTGCAGTGGACAGTGGGCAGAACATGGTGGCAGGTTTTGCTCCAGAATTAGATTTTTAAAGAATTACTTTCGCAGACATTGCAACTCAAGTCTAGGGACCTTACAAAACCAATTTTATTAGAAACAGCATTTACAAGGATAACTATTTGGTGCAGTGTTGTAGCTAATTTAATGCAGTCAGAAAGAAAGAACACTTTTTCCTTATTTTGCTGAAGTTAGAAGAGCCGACAGTTTCAAGTCAAGAGGGTGGAATTCCATGTGCAAGCACAGACAGGAGAAAGAATTCACAACTTATAATATGGGAGAAGGGGAGTAGTATAGGACTAGTAATAAGTGGAATATGAGTCACGTAATGTTTTAAATTTCCATTAGTTGTACAAATAATTTGTGGTTATTTTTTGGACCAGAAACATTTTTCAAATGTTGTGTACAGACAGAAAAATAAGAAATGCATTAGCATTATTAAGTAGCAGATCTTCCCTGGTGGCTTAGATGGTGAAGAATCTGCCTGCAATGCGGGAAGCCTGTGTTCGATCCCTGGGTCGGAAAGATCCCCTGGAGAAGGGAATAGCTACCCACTTCAGTATTCTTGCCTGGAGAATTCCATGGTTAGAGGAGCCTGGTGAGCTATATAGTCCATGGGATTGCAAAGAGTCGGACAAGACTGAGCAACTAACGCTAACACTATTGAGTATCAGTGTTTTAGTTCGAAGAATAATTTTGTGGCTATGTTAGTCTGCCCAGGATGTAATAACAAAATGCCACAGGCTGGGTAGCTTAAAGAACAGAAATTTATTTCCCAAAGTTCTAGATGCTGAGAATCTAAGATCATGGTGTCAGTAGGAGCTGTTTCATCTTGGAGCCTCTTCTCCTGCCTTGCAAGTGGCCACCATCTCTCTCTGTGTTCACGTGACCTCGTGTTTGTGTGGGACAGAGAAAGAGACAGAAAGAGCTCTTGTGTGTCTCTTCTCATAAGGCTTCCAATCTCAGGAGATCAAGACCCCCTCCTATAACCTCATTTAACCTTATTGACTTCCTCACAAATCTACAAATACATTCACACTAAACCTTAGGGCTTCAACCTATGAATTTTGGAGGGACACAAATGTTCAGTCCATAAGACTGGCCCACCAAAATATAAAAGTAAAGGGGGAAATTACAGTTCAAGAATATACTTGATTTAAAATTTAAGTTGATATGTTATAGAACATTAAGTAGAGTGGAGTTGAGAAGTTGATCTGTAAAGACTGTATTTTTCCTAGTTCTGTTTACTTAATGACCCGTGTGCACCTTTAGAAGCAGATTTTGGTCTCTAATGCTCTCACTTAAAGAGAAAATGGCTTTAGTTTTGTTTTATATTGGCTTATAATTTCTTTGTAAAGTGACAATCAATGCTTACTATCATAATTAAAGCTTGATCTGGGATATTCTGAGGACCAAAAAAAATGGAACTTACAATTTTAAAAGATTAAATAATTGTACAGTACTCTCTGGTCTGCCAAAAATCATTAAGACCCACTTGGTTGCTGTCTGAACTATCTTGGGAATTTCCCAAATCCTGGATCAATGTGACATACAGAAATGTCAAGAATTCTGGAAACAAGAATTCTGCTTCTAATTTGGCCAAGTAGTCCCAACCAGACCACCCTTCTGCAGATTAACTATAGATCCTGGACAAATTTTTTTTTAAATACATTATAAGGGTCCAGACTTAGAAGAAACAATGGCCACAGGATGAATGTATTGTTTCTATGGCTTTTAGCCATAGGGCAGGTCACAGTCTGTGCTGTGCAGGGTGATTAAAGCTCCTTTAGAAAACCACTATCCTTCTGGTTGGAAGTATCAGGGGCAGAGTTTGGGACAATAGCTGCCCAAGGAGTTTGGGAAGGAATCCCTGAAAGGAGAGAGCCAGAGAGGGAAGTTCCAGATTCTGTATGTCAGCTCTCCCCAGATCTCTAGCTGACCCATGAATGGAAAAAACAAGTTTCTTCCAATACCAATCAGATTGCCACCCATGGATACTGACAGAGCAAATCACCTCATCCTATTTTGGTTTGGAATTCTTAATCGTCACGCTGCCACAGAATATGTAGCTGTTGATTCGCTCTGGATGCCAGACAGACTAGAATGTTGTATAAGATAGCCGGCTCCACGGTGCTTGGATGGATCCCAAACACAATGCTCCTTTCCAGACCTGAGAATCTTCGGACACTGTCCAACACCATGTGATCACCCCCCAGCTCATTCGCATCGGTGAGATACACTATCCTTTTCTTCCTCATTGCTTGCAAGAGCTTGTGCTGGTATTTCTCCACATCTTCTGTGGTGCTGACAAGCACAGCAACATCCTTGGGAGAATAGCCCCTTTCAAAGAGAAGCTTGCACGTGTCTGCCACATGCGTCACTATTGCATCCAGAGTTAAGTTCCTCTTAATATGTAAGGTTCCCTGAACATCCCGAGCCCATTTAGCTTCAAGACACATCTTCAGGGGCTCAGGGGGGATGTTACACGGAGGATTTTTCCTGACCTTCTCCAATACATGTTGTAGGTATCCAGCTATTTGACCTGCATTGCGTACCACTCTGGTGAGCTCTTCCCTCGGATACTGGGCTGAGAGAGCAGGGAGGCCGATCCGCTCCACGTGGCTGGTCTGAAAGTAGTCCAGAAAGATCCAGAGAATTCTTGGGCAATCCACGTCACTCTGAGTGATGGTTTTCGCCTTTCTATACCAATCCCCATCTTCAGTGCGGAAATTCTGAGCTTCATCAATGATGATGTGTTGAATGTATTTAAAGTCATGTTTCATGAAGCTCTTCCGGGTCACTGCCTGGCAGATATTTTTGCCCCTGTGAAAATTAAAAAGACACATCCCGGTTTTCTCTTGAGTCAGTAAAGGAGGAAAATGATCATACTCCTACAAATACAGTATTGTTGCCACAGATCATTTTACCATATTACTCTCAAGAAACAAGGTGATTCAGGTTGTCGGGGATGTGGAATGAATTTAGATAGAACCTCATTTGGTGACAATAAGATCATGCTGCTTGGGACTTCCCTGGCCATCCAATGATTAGAACTCAGCCCTTTTGATGTGATGGGCCTGGGTTCAATCCCCTTAAGCCATGTAGTACGGCCAAAAAAAAAAAAAAAAAAATCCAACTGCTTACCTGATAAAATTCCTCAATGGCTGGTTCTCACAAATGTAGAGAATTTCATCTGTCTCACAGTGAAATGTGTTCCTGATCTTCTCCATGATCTTTATGGCCATGATCGTCTTCCCTGAGCCAGGTAAACCATGGATAAATAACTCTTTGCTCTTGCGGAGGTTTTTTGAGAAGATCTTATACTGCTTGGCTGTGAGCAGATTTAAAACCTCACAGCCGAGCTTGTCACTCAAGACAGACTGGAAGCCAAGCAAGACGATGACAAGGGACTGCAGCAAGGCTTCCATTTTCTGAGTGTCTACGAGGTGATAGGAACTGGGGTAATCAGTCACAGAGCCTGAACCCGCCGAGGACTGCGCACTGCTCTCGGGACTCAGGTGGAGGACCTTGGCCATGATGCACAGATTTTCAGTGTAGCCTCCCACGTTCACCAGCTTCTGCTTCAGAGTGAAGGCGGTGCGAGTGCAATAGGACTGCCCCTCTGCATCTTGCTCCCTGAGGATGGTGTAGAGAATGGGCGGCCTGTTCTGTGCTATTAGCAGAGCATCACAGATGACTCCTTGCTTCCCTTCCAAGTTCAGGTCCACAGCCCAGCTTGTAGAAAGGATTAAAACTCCCTGGGAGAATGGGTCTATTTGCCTATTTATCAATTCTTCCAAACCTTCATTCTGCAAGAACAGTTCCTTCCGGAGAGATTCAGGGGTGTATTTCAGACATCTTGGTGTCACTAGATACGGAAAAGATTAAACATTTAAGGGCAAAGGTCACACTTTTATGATTAATTGTAATTAATCAAAATTGCTATTTATACGTAAATTGTAATCTTATTAATTATTATAAATTACATATTTTACATACATTCTTTTGCCAATATTATTATATTACAGTGAAGAAAAAGAAGCCTTGACAGTCTGGCACACTTCATCTAAGCCTACGTGCTTATTATGTTTATAACCCTGGTAAATTTCTTACCCTAAATCTGTTCCCTCATCTGTAAAATGAACAGAAATCCATGTTTACAAAAACAGCACATCTCTTACGGTGANAAGCCTTGACAGTCTGGCACACTTCATCTAAGCCTACGTGCTTATTATGTTTATAACCCTGGTAAATTTCTTACCCTAAATCTGTTCCCTCATCTGTAAAATGAACAGAAATCCATGTTTACAAAAACAGCACATCTCTTACGGTGAGGAATAAATGAAATGGCATAAAGTGTGTGCTCATTGTAGCTGGTTGAGAAGTTATTCTTTCCCTTGCTACTCTTAAAGCACTTGAATCTCAAAATGCCCCTGAACAGTCCCCAATGATGGAAGTAGGAAGAGCCCTTCCAAGAAGAAGGTGGTCATTAAATATCAGTGGAGAAGATGGAGCCATGAGAACTTTGCTAGCAGGAAACTCCATGCAGCCCTGCACTGGGAGACCCTGAGATTAGACTCTGAGATAACTCTGCTGAAGCACCAGTAACCCAAAGATCTATGTAAGACTGTATCCATAGCAAAGAGTCTTCCTTTGACATGAGGGAGCAAGGAGCAATGTTGTGACATGAGAATAAACTTTGCCAGGTAGGGTTTTAAACTTATGTCCAAAGAGGTGGGGGGAGGAATTAAGAGACTGTTGTCATTCTGTGGTGGTGGCATCAGATCACATTCTAGAATCTGGATCTGTAGTGGTGATTTCCAGTGAAATTACCCATATTTCATTGGTGGTTGTTTATTGTTCCTTGCCGTGGTGCTTTCTCACTTATACCAGATGTTTGCTTAACTTGATTTTGCCTGTAACCTAGAGAAAAGCCCGAGCAGCAACAAGACCCATCCCAGCCAAAACTAAATAAATAGATATTTAAAAGATGGGGGGAAACATGCATCTTTGGATGGACGGAAGACATAAGGATACATTTTAACATGCAGCTTTAGAAACCAAACCAAAAGGAAGTGTAAAATAAGAAAACACATCATTTGTTGATTATATCCGGAAGTTGACATGCATCTGTGGTTCTTACAATTTTGCAAGGCAGATATACTGACTGTTCTCTTTTTCATATGAGTAAGTGAGAACTCAAACAGGTCAAGTGCCTGGCCCATGGTCACATCACTGGGAAGTGGCAGAGCCGAAGGCTGGACCCAGTGGTGTCTCAGACATCAGACCCTCTCGCTGTGTCTACTGCACAGCCCTGCAAGCCACGCAGGCTACCCCTGCTGCTGCGTGGAGCATGTCACCAAAGCGTTTGATGTTCATAGCACCTCCTTCTCACCAAATAGCTCTTATTTTTCTTTAATTACATAATGGGATATGCTTCCCAAGGAAATTATGTGGAGACAATGTGTCCCTTTCATTTCTTTGATATTCTACATGGCACTTAATCAATGATAGGGGCCAGACTAGGTGTCAATAAAATGTCAACCACTCCATGTGCACCAGAGTAATTACCACTCTCCATGTGACTTGGGGCCTCTGTGCCTTTGTGTAGGGGTGCCTGAGACTCAAATGCCCTCCTCTACTTTTGAAAGTGAAAGTGAAAGTCGCTCAGTCGTGTCTGACTCTTTGCGACCCCGTGGACTGTACTGTCCATAGGATTCTCCGGGCCAGAATACTGGAGTCGGTAGCTGTTCCCTTCTCCAAGAGNATATATATATATATGGAATCTAGAAAAATGTTACTGATGAACCTATTTGCAAGACAGGAATAGAGACACAAACAGAGAGAGCAGACTTGTGGACACAGTGGGAAAGAAAAGGGTGGAGCAAACAGAGAGAGCAGCATTAGAACGTCTGTGCTGCTGATGCTGCTGCTAAGTCGCTTCAGTCGTGTCCGACTCTGTGCGACCCCATAGACGGCAGCCCACCAGGCTCCCCCGTCCCTGGGATTCTCCAGGCGAGAATACTGGAGTGGGTTGCCATTTCCTTCTCCAATGCATGAAAGTGAAAAGTGAAGTCACATGCAAAATAGATAGCCCATGGGAAATCGCTGTCTAACAGAGGGACTCACCCCATGCTCTGTGACAGCCCAAGGGGGTGGGATGGGGTGAGGGGTGGAAAGGGAGTTCAGAGGGAGGGGATATATGCATGCGTATGACTGATTCTTGTTGTATGCCGGAAACTAAGACAACATTCTAAAGCAAATATCCTCCAGTGAATAAAAGAACTGCCAAAAGTGCCAGCAAAGATTCCTGACTAAGACATTTTTTTAAAGTGTGTAACTACAGCATTCTATATCATTAAAATATTAATACCATGTATTCCATTTGATAGGTTTTCTACGTAGATTATTTTTAAAATAATATAAATTAGTAAATTTGACAGGCTTGTCCATTTCTTCAGTTCAGTTCAGTCCCGTCCAACTCTTTGCAGCCCCATGGACTGCAGCACTCTAGGCTTCCCTGTCCTTCACCATCTCTGGTGTTTGCTCAAACTCATGTCCATCGGAGAGTCAGTGATACCATCCAACCCTCTCATCCTTTGTCATCCCCCTTTCCTGCCTTCGATCTTTCCCAGCATCAGGGTCTTTTCCAGTAACTCAGTTCTTCGCATCAGGTGGCCAAAGTATTGGAACTTCAGCTTCAGTATCAGTCCTTCCAATGAATATTCAGGATTGATTTCCTTTAGGATGGACTGGTTTGATCTCCTTGCACTCCAAGGGGCTCTCAAATGTCTTATCCAACACCACAGTTCAAAAGCATCAATTCTTCAGCATTCAACTTTCTTTATGGTCCAACTCTCACACCCATACATGATTACTGGAAAAACCATAGCTTTGACTAGACGGACCTTTGTTGGTAAAGTAATGTCTCTACTTTTTAATATGCTGTCTAGGTTATTCATAAAACATTTCTTCCAAAGAGTGTCTTTTAATTCCATGGCTACAGTCACCATCTGCAGTGATTTTGGAGCCCAAGAAAATAAAGTCTCTCACTGTTTCCATTGTTTCCCCATCTATTTGCCATGAAGTGATGGGACTGGATGCCATGATCTTCGTTTTTTGAATGTTGAGTTTTAAGCCAGCTATTTCACTCTCCTCTTTCACTTTCAAGAGGCTCTTTAGTTCTTCTTTGTTTTCTGCCATAAAGGTGGTGTCATCTGCATATCTGAGGTTATTGATATTTTTCCCATCAATCTTGATCCCAGCTAGTGCTTCATCCAGCCCAGCATTTCTCATGATGTACTCTGCATATAAGTTAAATAAACAAGATGACAGTATACAGCCTTGACGTACTCCTTTCCCAATTTTGAGCCAGTCTTTTGTTCCATGTCTGGCTCTAACTGTTGTTTCTTGACCTGCATACAGATTTCTCAGGAGGCAGGTAAGGTGGTCTGGTATTCCCATCTCTTGAAGAATTTTCCACAGTTTGTTGTGATCCACATAATCAAAGGCTTTGGTATAGTCAATAAAGCAGAAGTAAATGTTTTTCTGGAACTCTCTTGCTTTTTTGATGATCCAACAGATGTTGACAATTTGATCTCTGGTTCCTCTGCCTTTTCTAAATCCAGCTTGAACATCTAGAAGTTTTTGGTTCACTTATCGCTGAAGCCTTGCTTGGAGAATTTTGAGCATTACTTTGCTAGCATGTGCTGCTGCTGCTGCTAAGTCACTTCAGTCATGTCCGACTCTGCGTGACCCCATAGATGGCAGCCCACCAGGATGAGTGATCACACCATCGTGGTTATCTGGGTCATTAACATCTTTTTTGTATAGGTGTTCCATCTATTTTTTCCACTTCTTAGATAATATTAAAAATCCAATATAGTTTAATTTTGACAAGTTTGTCCATTTATTTCATGACTAATTTTTCAAAATTTTAAAAAATTGTAGAAACATTAGTTTTTCACAGATGAATTTAATGTATAGGCTAATAGATTTGATTTTTTAAGTAAAGAACATCAGTTATATTAGAATATGGGCTTTCCCACTCGCAAAGAGCTGGACACAGCTGAGGGACTAAGCGCAGCACAGCACCCCAGCTCGGAGGGAAAGAGTCGGCCTGGAATGCTGAAGTCCCGGGAGATGCGGGTTCAGCCCCTGACCTGGGATCCTCCCTGGAGGAGAAAATGCCAATCTGCTCCAGTGATCTTGCTGGGAAAATCCCATGGACAGAGGAGCCTGGCATAGCCTTTGAAGTCCATGAGGTCACAAAGAGTCGGACACAACTAAGCCACTGAACACATACATATTAGAATACATGCTTTCTTTTTAGGATTTGAAGGGACTAGTTTTGTCTAAAACAACTGTTGAGTGGATAAAATAAGGATGACTTTAGTTTGCCTTTAAACTCTTCCTGATTCAGATTGGAATAAAGTGAAATCTGTAGGTCAAAAAAAAGTTGACCCTGCTCCTGAAGTTTCATAGTTTTTTAGGATTCTTTTGGCTACTCTCTTACCATGTCTTTCTGTCTAGCTTTTAGAGTTGGTTTCTTGATACCTGGTTTCCCTGGTGGCTCAGCAGTACAGAATCCACCTCCCAATGCAGAAGACGTGGGTTCCATCCCTGGGTCGGGAAGATCCCCTGGAGAAAGAAATGGCAACCCACTCCAGTACTCTTGCCTGGGAAATCCCAAGGACAGAGGAGCCAGGCAGGCTACAGTCCCTGGGGTCACAAAGGGTCAGACACGACTGAGCACACAGGCACGCATGCACACGTGTTGAATGTACAGATCAAATTAAGAGGAACTGACATCTTGACAATATTGGGTCTTCCGATCCATAAACATGGAATACTTCTTCCATCAACCATGCAGCCTGAGTTTCTCATTCAGCAGTCTGGAGACCTGAGGCTTTGTACATTTCTGCCTCATGCCCAGGGAACCCCCACTTTGAGAACTGCTCTCCTAGACCCCTGCCTGGCTTGGGAGTCGGAGCCATTCTAAAGACTGGGAAACTTCTGGGCTGGGCCCCGGGGTCGCAGAGGGAAATTTGGTTCCCATGCAAATCACAGCAGGCTGGTTCTGCTGGAATTTGCATGCTAACAGCTGACTCTTTCAGATTTTTAATCTCCATCAGATAAACAGTGGGTGCCAGGAATTTACAGGTGTGGAGGTTCAAGGAGACACTGCCACTTGTGAGAAATGGCTTTTTCTCTAAGTATCCAGTTCCTCAATTTCCTGGGTGAATTGCTTGCCTCGTGGGACTCTCCCCTCCCCCAGTAAATGCCTCTCAGGAAATCTCAGAAAATCAACTCCAGGTCTAAAACTAGCAGGGCGTGGAGGTGGCCTCTGGCTGACCCCAAGGTGAGTCCAGCTGGGTGGGACTGAGCAGTCAGAGGATCCTTGGAAGACAGAGGTGACCCTGCGAGCAGAGGGTGGGCACACAGGACACCCCACTTCCCTTCCTAGAGGAGATGAATGCCAGCCTGGGGAAGGGCCCGGCCTCCCAGGAGGAAGGAACAGCCTGGGCGGGGCTCAGAAGCTGACACGAGGCTTTCACTGGATCAGGCAAGTGACTCTCGGTGGCCGCCCTCCTGCCTGCGACTCCAACTCCTGGTGCTCACTCAGTCCTGCCCCTTCCCCTCCTCCTGGGCCGGCCTCCCAGGTGCCCTCTCGCTGGTGCCAGCCACGCAGAACCCCCACCAGGAATGTTCAGCAACGTGAGTGGGAGACCCACAGGGTGCTAGCTTTGGCCCATCTCCCTGGCTGGGAAGATGAGGAGGCGTAGAAGTTTGGCTTCAGGCTCCGTGGGCATTCTGACAGCTCTCTCTGCTTCCCAGAGTCTGCAGAGGCTCAGAGTCCTCACCGGGCCAGCCAAGAGTCTGCTCTAGAGGAGCAGGGGCCCCCAAGAGGGAGGGGTGGGTGGCCGTGGCTTCAGAATGCAGGAACATGGCCACTGGGATTGTTGTTGGGATTGGGGTGTCTGATCAGGGCACACCGAGGGCCAGAGTTGTTTCCATGGACCCTAGACCCAGCCCTGTGGGCCCCCAGAGACCACAGGCTAGCCCTTGCAGCCAGCAGATGGGCCATCCTGGAGACCCTAGGCCCCTAACCCCACGCCTTCTCCCAGCATCAGGGCTCCGGTGCCCCAAAGTCCAGCAGCACCTCTGAGCCCAGAGCCTGACGCTGGGAGTAGGGAGGACCAGGGAGATGCACGAGGCCTGGCCTGGGGCTGCCGAGGGCCCCTCATCAGCACCCCCCTGGAGTCTTTGTAAACGGGCAAGAGCCGCTCTTTGCTAAATGTCCACCTGCAGCCAGGAATTGAGTGACCTGGGCCTGGGGGTCTGGGCTTCAAGTGCACACGGGTTCAAATCCTAGCCACACCGCCCAACAGCCGTGTGGCCCTGGGCTTCCCAGGGCCTTTCTAGGTTCTGGAAATCGGGATGAGGACCTGTGCCCCGAGCTGCAGCAAAGCTCACAGGGCTGGCAGCGCCACACACCTGCGTCGGGGCAAGGCCTGGAGCGAGGGAGCCAGGGGGCCTGTCACTGCCACTCCCATTCGGGAGCCCTGGGCACCCAGCTGGGGCGCACCACAGAGCGGGTGCTCAGGAAGCTCGAGAGGCCTGGCTCAGCCTTTCCAAAGCCGTGCAAGCCCACAGCCACTGCTGGCCTTCGAAGTGGGGTCCTCAGTGTGGCTTTGGCCTCTCTGTTGTCTGGCCCGAGACCAGGCAGGTCCGCCACAGCCCCCGGCACACAGGCTGCTCACCAGCCTCAGCAGATGGTGGACGCTTGCATCCGAGTGTCCTGCCTGCTTTGTCCCTATGTCCGCAGCACCCGCGTCCCCCCGCCTGGGCCTGGAGTCCTCTCCGTAGACCCGCTACTCTGCAAACAGGCATCTGGATGGTCCCCTCAGGCTGCCTTTCAAAAGGTCCCATGGACCGGGCAGCTTGAATGGCAGAAACTTACTCTCTCCAGGCCTGGAGGCTGGACTCCCAGGCCCGGGTGAGGGTCAAGCTGGTCCTCCTGAGGCCTCCCTCCTCCCCACGTCCTCACAAGGTCATCCCTCCATGTGTCTGTCCTGACCTCCTCTTCTATAAGGACACCAGTCCTGTGGGATTCAGACCACACTAGCGACCTCATTTTACCTTAATTACACCTTTAAAGGCCTATTATCCAAATTCGGTCACATACTGATCTGTTGGGAGTCAGGACCTCAATATAGGGTTTGGGAGGCTACAACAGCCCATAGCAGCATCTGTCTTCAGGAGCCTGTGAATGGCACGTGTTTAATGGGAGAGGAGGCCCAGTGCCCGCTTGCCCCCACTCACTGTAGCTGGACCAGTGGGCTTTGCTCCTTCCCTTCCTCTTTTCTCAAGAAAGCAAAGCCTGGTGTTCCCAGGAAGCCTTGGGGTTGGATGCCCAGTGTTTCTGGTTGTATAACATCCCCTATGGGGGCTGGAGGCCTGCCCAGCCACGTTTGCAGCCAGTGAGGCCAGGATCCCAGCCAAGGTGCACCCATGGGTGATGCTGCTCATGCTTTCTGGGTGGGACCCCCCGCATCCATCCCACGGAGTCTATGGATTCCTCTGGGCAGCCTGACATCCGGCTGGCAAGGTCTGGCATCCATGGGCAGTGGGGGCTGTGTGACGGTGCAGCTCTCAGGAAGGAGGCGGGAAGAGAGCAGGTCCACAGAGGAGGCCCAGACAGAGAGCCAGCTGGTCTCCACCACAGTCCATCGTCTTGCCCTCAAGTGGCCAAAGGCAGCAGTTGCCGACACCTACCAGTGACCACTTCCCATCCTCGGACGGTGTGTACTTCTCCGGGTTTACTGATTTGTGTAAAGCTATTTGCCTTTGCACCATGTGGACCCAGTTTGTGCTCACAGGGTTTCTTTATCTCCATTTTCACTGCCTTGTTGTGTTCTTGTTCAGTCGTTAAGTCGTATCGGACACTTTGTGACCTCATGGACTGCAGCATGCCAGGATCCTCTGTCCCCCACTCCCGGAGTTTGCCCAAATTCATGTGCATTGAGTTGGTGATGCCATCCAACCATCTCATCCTCTGTCGTCCCCTTCTCCTCCTGCCCTCAATCTTNACACTTTGTGACCTCATGGACTGCAGCATGCCAGGATCCTCTGTCCCCCACTCCCGGAGTTTGCCCAAATTCATGTGCATTGAGTTGGTGATGCCATCCAACCATCTCATCCTCTGTCGTCCCCTTCTCCTCCTGCCCTCAATCTTTCCCAGCATCAGATTCCTTTCCAATGAG
The DNA here is from genome assembly GCA_006410875.1 of Neotragus pygmaeus. Taxonomy (NCBI): domain Eukaryota; kingdom Metazoa; phylum Chordata; class Mammalia; order Artiodactyla; family Bovidae; genus Neotragus; species Neotragus pygmaeus. The sequence continues at coordinate 19,201 of SJYV01016553.1, read as the reverse complement.
TCAGCTCTTTGCATCAAGTGGTCAAAGTAGTGGAGCTTCAGTATCAATCCTTCTAATGAATATTCTGAGTTCATTTCCTTTAGGATTGACTGGTTTGATCTCCTTGCAGTCCAACGGACTCTCAAGAGTCTTCTCCAGCACCACAATTCAAAAGTATCCATTCTTCAGCACTCAGCCTTCTTGATGGTACAACAATGACATCCATATATGACTACCGGAAAAAGTATAGCTTTACTATCTCTTTTTATGGACCTTTGTTGGCAAAGTGATGTCTCTGCTTTCTAATATGCTATCTAGATTTGTCATAGTTTTCCGTCCAAGGGGCAAGTGTCTTATAATTTCATGGTTGCAGTCACCATCTTCAGTTATTTTGGAGTCCAAGAAAATAAAATCTGTCACTGCTTCCACTTTTTCCCCTTCTAGTTCCACTGCTACCCTCCCACTCAGTCTCGCTCTCCATGTCTGTCTCTCAATTTCTCCCTCTCTCTCTCCTTCACACAGACACACACACATCCAACTTATGAATCCCTGATTTCCTATTGAGCAGAAACAGAAGTCTGAAAATCCATTATTACTGTTCGTAAAGTAACAGTCACCAGGCTATGACTGAGGGCCCAACGGAAGTGGCTGTAGCAGCATCGAGCCTTTGGGGAAGACTTCATGCTCCATTTGCTTCCTTCTTGCCTGGAAAGCTGTCGTTCTCAGAGATAGGGCTTCGTGATTCTCCTAACGGCTCTGTCTCCCTTTATCTCCCTCTTGGCCCAGCTCTAGCTAAGCTAACCCTTCACTCCAAGTTCTGAGCTGAATGAGGACTTGATCAGCCGCAATTCAGCTATTAAAACAACCTCCTTACCTCTTGTCCAGCCCACACTACACACCAAAGAAGCCATTGTATTCTGTCCACAGCATGAGTGAGTGAGTGAAAATCGCTCAGTCATGTCTGACTCTTTGCAACACCATGGACTATAGAGTCCATGGAATTCTCCAGGCCAGAATGCTGGAGTGGGTAGCTTTTCCCTTCTCCAGGGGATCTTCCCAACCTAAGGATCGAACCCAGGTTTCCCACATTGCAGGCAGATTCTTTACCAGCTGAGCCACAAGGGAAGTCCACAGCATAAATCAGATCAAACCCATGTGCTTGAGACCCTTCAGTGGTTCCTGCTGCTTGGTGGACACACTTCAGCTCCTTAGGCTAACTCGCAAGGTTTTCCATTGTTTGACTCTGGTTCCAACTAAGATACTGACAGCAGTTCCAATCTATGAGTTGCTTCCCACAGCAAACAATTCTTGGACATGAGCTGGGAATCCTATAATTCCACTCAGTTCTGACACTAACAACCCAGAGATAGTACAGACCCTACAATCACAGCCTCACCCACAAGAACCCCCAATCCCACTTAGATGTCAGTATCAAATCCTGGTCACCATCTGTGCTGCTGACCCACTAGCTACAGTTTAGGGGTTCCAGCGACTCTCTCCTTGGGTTCAATTATTTTGTATAGCAGTTCACAGGACTCAGAGAAACATTTTGCCTAGTAGTTCACACACACACACACACACACACACACACACACACACACAGAGTCACTCAGTCCTGTCCGACTCTTTTTGAGCCAATGAGCTGTAGCCCACCAGGCTCCTCTGTCCATGGGATTCTCCTGGCAAGAATATTGAAGTGAGTTGCCATTCCATTCTCCAGGGGATCTTCTTGACCCAGGGCTCAAACCCAGGTCTCTCGCAGAGCAGACAGATTCTTTACTGCCTGAGCCCCCAGGTTTATTACAGAAGGACATAACTCAAGAACACACAGATGGAGGAGACACACAGGGCAAGGTATGAGGGGGAGGCTCAGAGCTCCCATGATCTCTGAGCACTGCTCTCCTCAAATCTGCACTTGTTCACCAACCTGGAAGCTCCCAGAACCCCGTCCTTTTGGGGGTTTTGGAGGATCTATTATGCACGCACGATTGGTCAGATCATTGGTGACTTGCTATGGGCTCACCCTCCCTGTGGTGGGGCTGAATTTCTGTCTCTGATGTCTGTGGTTGGCTCTCATGGCAGCCAGCCTCCATCCTAGGGAGTTTCCAAAACTCACATCGTCAGCATAACAAAAGACACCTTTGTGCTCTCGTCACAGGAAACTCCAAGGCGTTTAGGGTCTCTGTGCCAGGCATGGGGACTAAGACCAAATTTCTATTTCTTATTAAAAATCATAATATCACACTTGGCCAGACCTCAATTCTGCCTAGCCAGCCCTTTGGGCAATCATGCCCATCTCTGCCCTGGATATAGAATCTTCTCCAGCTTCTCCCATGTGGAAGACCCTGGCACGTGCGCCCCTGTTGATAAACAGAGCGTCGTGGTGCTGTGTACCGTGTCCTGGGCATTGATGCCACTCCCAGAGCAAACCTCTCCAGTCCGTGAGATTCAGGAGATGCGAAAGATGTTCCCCAGACCCAGAGTGGTCAATCAGCATTTCTTAGCCCCCTGGCTATTGTGGCTGAATCAGAAATGGGCATGTGACCCCAATCAAATCCACGTAAGCCCATCCAGGAATTACAGCCTTCCCAGAGGAAGGCAGAAATGAGAAAAGGAGAAAGTGAGATTGAGGTCTGATGATAGCATTTGAGCCTCTGGATCCAGCCATTCCTGAAGCTGAAATCTCTGGGCTTCTCAACACATGCAGAAGCCACCTACACTCAGAAAGACTCCTTTCCAATAGAGATACGAAATGTGAGTACAGCTGCCTGGTCTTGGGAGAGCCTGACACTTGGACGGACATTATGAATCCGTCTGGGCACTCTCTCCTCCCCCAGCTGAGCACAGGCACAGGCGCCCTGGGTCAGTGGGTCTAAGAGGTCATGAGCTCCTGTGAGCTCAAGCACTGCCACTCTTGTGGTTGAATCCTTTGATTGGCCCCCTCGTTGGACACCAGTGGTGGACTTGGGAGGATCTGACACCTTCCTGACAGTCCATGTTCTTGCTTCTCGGGGTGTCCCTTCTCCCGGGTGTTCTCCGAGGGATGCTGAGCAGGGCCATCATCCCACTCCTTCCCGCTGCCCTTCCCCCCTCCACCAGCTCTGGGAGCGATTCCAGCCCGGTGACTTTCTTCTCCCCGTCCGAGCTGCTGCATGCAGAGCCAGGTCGGAGCTTGCGGCTCTGAAGACACAGGGAGGAGCCGGGCCGCCCCACTTTCTCATTCTTCGTCAGGGTGTGCCCGGCCTCAGACCCGGGAGAGACGGTTCGCTTTCGGTGGGGGCCCTGCCAGGAGGAGCGCCGGGGCTGGACTGGGAGCCGGGTCCTGGGGGTCGGCCCCCACCCCGCGTCTGAGACTAGGGAAGGGCAGTCCCAGGACACGGGCTCCAAGCGGAGGAACAGCGAACACGACTGTTGACAATGGGGCTTTGATCTGCCTGATGTCACAAGACAGCCGGGGACAAATGCCAGGCCCCGGGTGCCTCCTGGTTCCCACAGGAGATGCCCTGCGCAGGTATTCACACGGGGAAATTCTTGGCAGGCCCGGGGCCCTGGGTCCGTGCCCGTCACAGACACAGCGCGGCAATTAGGTTTTGGAAGATGGTGGGTGAGGCTTCAGCCCGTGGCCCGAAGGTGGCATCGGAGGGCGGGGGTGAGGCCAGCCCTCGCGGGAGCGGTGCCCGCCTGATGTGGACGAGGGTGAGCGCAAGGAATGCCTGTGGTCAGGGCAGCCGGCCGGAGACTGGGCTGGCGCCCGCGACAATACACATTCTGTCCCCCAGCTGGCAGCGACCTTCGCCAAAGCCCTCGGTGAAGGCACTGCATCGCTCCCAGGCGCAGTCCCAGCCGCCGGCGCTGGAAACACATGAAGAGGCCACGCCGTGGGGAGCGAGCGTTCACAGGACGTGTTGTAACTCGGGTGCCCACGAGGGCTGCCCTGGGGCTCGGGCCAGGCCGGTGGGGCTGCCAGGGGCCCGTCCTCCGGGCTGCCAGGATGCATTATCTCCACCTGTGCTCAGGAACAATGGCCTCACCTGTAACTCGCTCCCGTCCCGGGGTGGATGAAAGGCCCGCCCTCCTGCCAGCGGCTCTGGTTTCCCGCCCGCTCCCCCGGGAAGGAAGCGGCAAGAGGTGCCCGCAGCCCGGAGAGATAGCGGCTGGAGGGAGGAGAGTGTCTGAGTGCTTCCTGCTCTGGCCTCCGGACCGCTGCGAGCGTGGGTTGCTGACCTCGGGCCCGCTGCAGACGAAATCTCCATCAACCTCTGTATCCTCCGTCTTGGCCTCTGAGAACGGTGGCATTAGCCCCATGACGGCGTGCACATAGCTGCGTATTAACAAGCCCCGAGGCGCGTCACAGAGCACTCACTCATTTAATCCACAGGAGCAGCTGCCACCAGCATCGCCTGCTTCACATCTGGGGAAACTGAGGCCCCAGCTGGTACCAAACCGCCTTGGCTGTGAACCTGGGCATCTGGTATCCCCATCCACACAGGTCCCCTTTGTGACAGGGGGATTCCCTGAACACGCTTCCCTGTTCCCTGTTCGTGCCCTTCCCACCGCCCACCCACCCCTGGGGCCGGGACCCTCGATCCCGGCTCAGGTGGCTGTCAAATCAGTAAGAAGGCAACCGGGTGAAACTGGCACCATTTCCTGAGCTTCTCCCCAGGCCGGGCGTGTCCCACGTGCTTCCGTGCAGGACCTCAGCTTCCTCTCCCAACATCCCAACCTGTGGAGGCAGGATCACCATTCCCATTTTACAGATGAGAAAACTGAGGGTGAGAGTGATAAGGTAGCTGCCTGAGGTCCGCCCAGCTCATCAGCGGTGGTGATGGACTTTCACGTCTAGTCTGGAGGAGGGGAGACCAGGGGAAGGGGCACATCACAGATGGGAGAGAGGACTCTGGCTCACTCACCGGCATCGTCTCCAGCGTGCGCCCCATCCCAGTAAAGTCACCTCCCCGGCCCCACCCATGACCCACAGCAGCCATGCCTCCGGGACCCCCACTTCTGGGGCGTCAAGGCCCACACTGCACTCTCCATGCTCTGGGTCTGAACAGTTTGGGGGTTTTGAGGATCCCACTCGGAAGTCGTAACAGCGAGTGGCATTTTCCGGTCCCAGGAGTGTTTGCCGAGGTCCAGAGTGGGTAAACCAGGACCCACGGAGAAGGGGAAATGGCAAGCATCTTGCCAGAACCCTCAACCCTGCTCAACACTGTCGTGTGCAGACAGACCTGACCCCGTGCGTCCCCGGCGGTAAAATATTTAGATACCAGACAGCAAGTTCACATGTCAACAACAGACCCTTTGTTCTGGCGGAGGAGACAAGGAAGGATGAGAATCTGCATTTCTCGCGCATCTTCCGATTCTGTGGATGGCCGAGCCTACCTGGCACTTGCCACCCCCGTGTCTGGGCGACCCAGTGCAGGCGGGCGTCTGGGCGACCCAGTGCAGGCGGGCGTCTGTGTGCCGGGCACTGGGCCAACACGAGAGCCCCGGGAACGGAATAATGAAGAATTAATTTACCCAGCAGGGCCCTTTCAGTGTCTGGGAAGCTCTCGCACCTTCTCTGAGGGGGCAGACGTGTTTCCTTGGGAGGAATGCCGTTACACAATCGGTCTGTCAAGAGGCCACATTAAGAATCCAGGCGAGGTTGCTTCAGCTGCGGCCGGCTCCTTTGATTCACACACTCCCCACGGGCAGACCCAGACCCCTGGCTCCCTGCTGCCCCGAGAAGGCACAAACCACCCGCGAGGGACCCCACACAGGAGCCAGAGAAAACAGGGTGGGAATGCACCCCGCCCCCCACAGGCAGGGGGCTTATACCCTGAGTCCCGTGGAGCCCCCAGATGTCCGTTTTGTAGACCTAACACCCATTGTGCAGACGGGCACACTGAGGAACACACACCCCCAGGGCCAGCAAGGAGCAGAGCAGAGATGACCAAGCCCGCAGGACACATGCAGGGCGGCTCACAGAACAGATGGGGACACGGCCGGGGAAGGGCAGCTGATGTGCTGAGACCAGCAAAGAAGAGAATCAAGGATTGACCAGCTGCTGGAGAGAGTGTGGAGGAAAGGGAACTTTCCTGCACTGCTGGTGGGAATGTGAATGTATACAGCCACTATGCAGAGCAGTATGGAGATTCGTTTTAAAAAAGAGAAAAAACGAGGAATAAAACTACCATATGACCCAACAATCTCACTCCTGGGCTTGTGCCTTGAGGAGACCATAACTGAAAAAGACACACGTGCCCCGCTGTTCGTGGCAGCACTGTTTATGGTAGCTAAGACACGAAAGCAACCTAGAGGCCCATCAAGAGATGAGTGAATAAAGAAGTTATGGTACATACATACAATGGAATATCACTCAGCCATAAAAAGGAACGCATATGAGTCAGTTCCAGTAAAGTGCATGAACCCAGAGCCTATTATACAGAGGGAAATGTGTCAGAAAGAGAAAAACAAATATCATATCGTAAACGCATATATACGGAGTCTCGAAAGATGACACTGATGAAGCTATGTGCGGGGTGGTAGTGGAGATGCGGGCACGGAGAACAGAGCTTTGGACATGGTGGGGGAAGGAGAGGGCGGGACACCTTGAGTCAGGAGCATGGAAACATGCGCGCTGCCTCGTGTGAAGTAGATCAGCATTGGAAACTGCTCATGGTGCAGGGAGTTCAACCCGGGGCTCTGTGACAACCTGGAGGAGAGGGATTGGGTGGGAGGTGGGAGGGAGGTTCGAGTTGGAGGGGACATATGTACACCTATGGCTGATTCATGTTCATGTATGGCAGAAATCAACACAGTATTGTAAGGCAATTATCCTCCACTTAAAAATAAGTACAATTAAAAAAACATGCGGTAGTGTTAGTTGCTCAGTTGTGGTCGACTCTTTGCAACCCCGTGGACTGAAAAAGAGCAACCAGCTGCACCGAAATATAAAGGGAAGGAAAGGGAACCAAGTGCACTCTTCATACGTAGAAGGAAGGAGCTTCCAAGCTCACCAGGCTGGGGACCCTTTGAAGATCCCCAGGATTCAAACCAGCTTCCCTGTCGAGTCACCAGAGGCTCTGTGAGAGGATTCCCACAGGAGAAGAAGGGGGTGACAGAGGGTGAGATGGTTGGATGCCATCACCGACTCAATGGACATGAGTTTGAGCAAGAGAGAGATAGTGAAGGACTGGGAGATAGTGAAGGACTGGGAAGACTGGCATGCTGCAGTCCATAGAGTCGCAAAGAGTCAGACACTGAGCGACTGAACAAAGGCAATATTATTTGATGATTTTAAAAAATGAGCAAGGCATTTTGAATAGTCAAATTATAAAGACAGGAAGTGGAATGGTGGATGCCAGAGGCTGGCAGAGGGGAGGATAGGGAGTTAATATTTCGTGAGGACAATTCCCAAATTCACAAGATGAAAAGAGTTACAGGGTGGCTGATGGTGATGGGTGCACAAGATATTTCCTGTATCTAAAACCACTGAAATACATACTTAAAAGTCTAAGATGGTAAGTTTTGTGTTATGGGTATTCTAACACAGTGAAAAAACGGGGCAAGAAAAATGCTTCTCTACATATAAAAGAATCTTCAGAAGGATGTTCTTTCAAGAAAGTGTTAACACCAGTTGCCTCCAAGGAAGGGAAGCAGGAAGCTGAAGGATGGGAGTAAGAGGGGGACTTGGGTTCCTTTTGAATTTGGACCATATGAATGGATGGCAGTCAAAAACTTTCTTCATTTTTAAGAGCAAAAAAAAAAAAAGAAGAAGAAGAAATGAGCTGTCAAGCCACAAAAGACATAGAAGAAACATTTAAAAAAAAGAAACATAAAAATGAGGAGTGGGAGAAGCCAGTCTGAAAAGGCTATCCTGTCTGATTCAACCACATGGCATCCTAGAGAAAGGCAATACTATGGAAACGGGAAGGTTAGGGGGAGGAGGGAGAGACAGGTGGAGCGCGGAGGATTTTCAGGGCAGCAACACGGGAGGAGGAAACGGCAACCCACTCAGAATTCTCGCCTGGAGAATCCCACACACAGAGGAGCCTGGCAAGCTACACAGTCCATGGGGTCACAAAAGCCTCAGACACGACTGAGTGTGCTCCCAGAGGACACGACTCTGGACGCTATAACGGTGGATACACGACATTACGCATTTTCCAAAACCCACAGAATGTGCAACACGAAGTGTGAGCCCTGACGTGAGCTGTAGGTCTTAGTTACTCATAATCTGTCAAGATCACCTTGTCGGTTGTAACAAATAATAACGGATCAAGACTGCTCTCCAACGCAGGGTGCGATCACAGAGGGAACTGTGCAGCGGGGAGGGGAGGAAGTGTTTGGATCACTAAATCTGCTCAATTACCCTGCAACTTAAAAATGCTTAAATTAAGGGCATAGTCACTATGCAGACAGTATAAAGGTGCATTTAAAAACTACAATTGAGATGCCATATAATCCAGCAATCTCACCCCTGTGCATATATCCAGAAAAGATAAAAACTCTAATTTGAAAAGATGTGTGTACCCCAATGTTCATAGCAGCACTGCTTACGATGGCCAAGACATTGGAGCAACCTACACACATTATTTATATATATATATATGTATATATATATATCGTTGTTCACTCGCCCAGTCATGTCAGACTCTTTGCAGCCCCATGGACTATAGCACACCAGGCCTCCCTGCCCCTCACCATCTCCTGGACTTTGCCTAAGTTCGTGTTCATTGTATCAGTGACGCTGTCCAGCCATCTCATCCTCTGACACCCTCTTCTCTTTCTGCCCTCAATCTTTCCCAGCATCAGGGAGCTTTCCAATGAGTCATCTGTTTGCATCAGATGGCCAAGATACTGAAGCTTCAACTTCAGCATCCATCCTTCCAGTGACTATTCAGGGTTGATCTCCCTTAAGATTGACTGGTTGGATCTCCTTGCTGTCCAAGGGGCTCTCAGGAGTCTTCTCCAGCTCCACAGTTCAAAGGCATCAATTCTTTGGCATTCTGCCTTCTTTACGGTCCAGCTCTCGCAACCGTACATGACCACGGGGGAGACCACAGCCTTGACCCTACGGACCGTTGTCAGTCGAGCACCGTCTCTGCTTTTCAACACACCGCCCAAGCTTATCATCGCTTTCCTGCCAAGAAGCAACTGTCTTCTGACTTCACGGCTGCAGTCACCATCCGCAGTGATTGTGGAGCCCCAAAAGAGGAACTCTGTCACTACTTCCACCATTTCCCCTTCTATTTGCCACGAAGGAATGGGGTTGGATGCCATGATCTTAATTTTTGTAATACTTAATGTTAAGCCAGCCCTTTCTCTCTCCTCCTTCACCCTCATCAAGAGGTTCCTCTTCACTCTCTGCCGTTAGAGTGGTATCATCCACATATATGAGGTTGTGGTGTTGCTCCCGCCTATCTTGACTCCAACTTGTAACTCATTCAGCCCTGCATTTCTCTTAAAATCATATATATATATGAATTCAGAATACTCCTCAGCCATAAGAAAGAATGAGAGAATGCCACTGGCAGCAGCAGGGATGGACCTAGAGATTATCATACGAGGCGAGCAAGTCAGAGAAAGACAAGTATCACTTGATGCCACTTAGATGTGGAATCTTAAAAATGATACAGACTTATTTACAAAGCAGAAATACTCACGGGCACAGAAAACAAACTTAGCATTAACAAAGGGGAGGAAGCAGGTAGGAGGGGTAAATTAGGAGTTTGGGACTGACTGCTATACATAAAATATAAAACCAGCAAGGACCTACTGTGTAGCACAGGGAACTATATTCAGTATCTTATAGGAAACTATAGTGGAAACGATTCTGGAAAAAGAATATATATAAGCAACTGAATCACTTTGCAGTACACCAGAAACTAACACGTCATTGTAAATCAACTATACGTTAATTGTTTAAAGTCCTCATTTTGAAAAAAAAAAAAGATATTAAAAAAAAAAAAAAAACAGAACAAAACCTCCCGAGGACCATTTCGGAGCTGAGTACCACTTGGGCAGGGCCCACCCCAGGCTGAGTTTTGACGTGCAAAGCTATCTCCTGGGACCCTACTGAAGAAGGGCTGTAACTGCAGGCCAGGGTCCCGGGCTGACATCATCATTGCTGCAGTCACAGCACATAGCAAGAGCCTCGTACACAGTAGGCGCTCAATAAATATTTGATAAATTAATGAATGTCTGAAAAAAGAAAAAGTGTTATCCGTTCAGTTGTGTCTGACTCTTTGCAACCCTAGCGGCTTACCTGATGGCTCAGACAGTAAAGAATCTGTCTGCAATACAGGATACCCGAGTTCAATCCTTGGGTCCAGAAGATCCCCTGGAGAAGGGAATGACTACCCACTCCAGTATTCTTGCCTGGAGAATTCGACAGACAGAGGAGCCTAGTGGGCTACAGTCCATGGGGTCACGAAGAGTCGGACATGACTGAGTGACTATACACTTTCACTTTCCACAACAACAACAATCCATCATCCAGACCAAGCCTGATTCAGTGTGGAGGGCAACATACAAGAGTGTGGAATCTGGTGGGTAAGGGATAAGCACAGCCGCGTAGACTGGCTCCCACTCTCTGGAACCCATCCCAAGAGGCTGAGGAAGAGGTCTGTCTCTTGGTCTGGAATGTCCTTCTGCATCTCCCTCCTCCTGAATCCCGTGTGCTCCTCAGGACCAGAGTCAAGATCTCCTCCCCTGGGAAGTCTTCCTTGGTCTACTTCCAGCTGAGCTCATCCTCCTGGGGTGCTCACTGCACTGGCTTCAGCCAGAGCCTGGATCCTGACGTGTTGCAATTGTTTCTCCCCGCTCTCTCTCCTGTCTCCGAAGATGAAGACTCTGCTTCCAATGCAGGAGGCCCAGGTTCAATCCCTGGGTCTGGAAGATCCCCTGGAGGAGGGAATGGCTACCTGCTCCAGTATTCTTGCCTGGAGAGTTCCATGGTCAGAGGAGCCTGGTAGGCTGTAGACCATGGCATCACAAAGAGTTAGACACACGACTGAGAGACTAACAGTTTCACTTTGATCTTTCTTCAGAATGGAGCTGAGAACAGCTCAGGGAAAGGACCACATCAGATTCCCCTGTGTCCCCACCAGCCAAAGTTGGTCCCAGAATAACATGTGATTCATTGAGCACTGATCAGATAGATGGGTGGATGGATGGGTCAACGGATGAGTGGATGGATGGATGGGTGGGTGGGTGGATGTATGGATGAAGCAAATGGATCGATGGATTGATGGAGGGGTGACTGAATGGATGGATGGGTGGGTAGATGAGTGTATTTATGGACTGATGGACAGATGGGTAGATGGATGGATAGATGGATGAGTGGATAGATGGATGAATCAAATGGATCGATGGATTGATGGATGGGTGAATTAGTGGACAGATGGGTGGATGAGTGGACGGATGGGTGGATGAGTGGATAGATGGGTGGATGAGTGGATAGATGTGTGGATGAGTGGACGGATGTGTGGATGAGTGTATGGATGGGAGAATTAGTGGACAGATGGGTGGATGAGTGGATGGATGGGTGGATGAATGGATGGCCGTGTAAGTGAATGGATGAATAGATGGATATATGGATGGTACACAGATGGATATATGGTGGGTAAATTGCTGTATATAATTTCCTGTATATCTTCTACAGAGTAACTGCTTGGGACTCCTTGGAAGCCCAAGCCAAGAGAGACCATGAGGATCCTCTACAGGCATATGCCCAGAGTCGGCAAGGCTGAAGAGCCGCCCTGAACAGGTCTGGATCAGGAGCTGGTGAGGCGAGCTCCTTACTCTTGGTGTGCTCTGCCTCCCAGGAGTGAAGCCTCTCCCTCTCAGGAGGTTCAGGTGGGGACCCACCCACAGAGATGCACACACAAGCCCCAGCAGGGTCAGCTCAGCAGTGGGGGCCGGCTCTCACTGGGGGTAGCAACTCCACACACAGCCAGCTTCCTCTGGCACCTAGTCCTGGGCCGGGCAAAGGTGGGGCCTGGAGACCCCGGGGGAGGGGCCGAGGGGGAGGGTATCCTGGAGCCCCGCTCACCTACACTCACCTGTTCACCTGCTCCTGCCATCTGCTCTGACCCAGATCTCAGAGCCTGGCCCCCACCCCGTCTGCCTCCCTCACTTCCTCTTTCACCAGAGGCCTCCATGGGGACCCAAGATGCCCACAAACACTGGGATCGGGGAATTGAACACCAGTGGCAGCTTTTGTTCCTTTTAGGAGGATGGGAGAGACGCTTCTAAGTGGGTCTCCTTGTGGGAAGAGCAATAATACAAAGCCTGGAACCCCACCCGGGGCTTGAGGGAGAAGAGGAGGAAAGCTTGTCTCTGAGCAAAGAAAAGGCTAGGTGGATCCGTACTTCTGGGGCCTGAAGCTCATGCAATCTGGAGGCCTATTTAAGAAAAAGCACCCACATTTCAAAGACAAATTAAGTGCACAATAGTCAGTTTAATGAAAGAGGAATCACAACAAGTGACACATTTTAAACGTCACTAAATGCAGAAAAATAGCACACAGTGGCACGATTAACTGACTGCCTGACCTTCCCTGTGACACCGTTTTCCTCTGCGTTTTCAGGGTTTCATTCTTCTTGGCTTCTCTTTGCACAATGGTGATTGTGTAATGTGATTTTCTACTTCAGAACTGAAAGACCCAACCTTAGCATGTTTAACTGAGATCTGTTTATTTTTAAGGCCAAATCGGGCTTCCCAGGTGGTACTAGTGGTACCACCAAATCTGCCTGCCAGTTCAGGAGACATAGAGACCTGGGTTCGATCCTTGGGTTGGAAACATCCTCTGGAGTAGGAAATGGAAACCCACTCCAGTATTCTTGACTGGAAAGTTCTGTGGACAGAGGAGCCTGGCAGGCTGCAGTCCCTGGGACTGCAAAGAGTTGGACACGACTGAGCAACTGAGCGCCAAGGCCAAACTGGAAAAGCCCTTTGCAGTTTCTTGGGGTGGGGGGAGG
>SJYV01016550.1:0-16541 GCA_006410875.1 Neotragus pygmaeus | reverse complement strand
CCTGGCGTGCTGCGATTCATGGGGTTGCAAAGAGTCGGACACGACTGAGTGACTGAACTGGACTGAACTAAGTATTCATTTTTTTAATATGTATTTTAAAATAATTTTAAAATAAATATCTTTAATTTTAAAATTTAGTAAGTACTTATAAACCAGTTATACTGGGAAGTGGAGGCTAGTAATTACTCATACTAGAATAGGAAGTTTCACTTTATGATGTTTCACTTGATATTTTGAGGCGGTTATATCAAAGTTCAGATATACAAACATGTTTCTAGAAAATGGGATTATATCATTGTTTTCTTTAGAAACATCTACACAAAACTAATAATTGTGGTTGGTTCTTGGGTAAAGAAATTGTTTAACTGTTGTCCTTTTATAATAAGTACATATATTTTCATTATAATGAAAATCATTTTAAAAATTCTTACAGTGCAGATTTAAAAGACTGAGACTGGCATTCCCTTTTTAAGGAAAATGCCTAGTGCATGCCTTTTCAATAAATAGCTATGAAGTGCACTGTACTAAGAGAACCCCAATGTACTGGGTTGGCAAAAAAACTATTTGGGCTTTTCTGTAAGATCTTATGATAAAACTCAAATAAACTTTTTGGCCAACCCAATAATATTTCTGCCCCAGGGAATCTAAATCTTATTGTCAAGGTTCACAGTCATCTTTATAATAAGTAGCTAATATGTGATAGACTCCTAATTCATATTTGTTTCATGAATACCTGAATGTACCATCAAAAGTATTTTATTCAGAGTCTCACTTCATAGAAGATTAGCCCTATTCTGTTCATTTCTCATACCTGGCTCACATTTCATCACTTTTGAAACATACATTTCTCACTTTTCAACAATTCTGAAATTAGAATAGGACTTACTTATAAGTGTGATTCTTTTACACCTTGTTTCATAGACAATCTGCAGCATTTTCTCTTTTATAATGTAAGATGGTATGTCTTAGATGGACAACATCCTGGATTGAATGAAATACAATACATATTACATTTTCTGACTTTAGAAAATACATATGACTATTTAGGCATGTTTCCTCCAAGGTTCAACTGGAAAAAGTTTTCATGGGGCCACTCCATTCAATGATCATTCAAACCTCCAGTAATGAGATGAAATCCACAACTACTGATTTATAAATGTTAAAACTAACAAGCTATAGCACTGTAAAAACTTGCGTGTTTATAAGGGTTTATTTCTCAAAATTTTCAATTATGATTGAATATTGAACATATTTTCTGTTTTGAAACTAATGTTAATGTGTAAGTGTATATAAAAATCCATGTGCATTTCTAAGCATTTATGATATACTTCAAAGATTTTCATATTTTAATGTTTTAGATGAATCAAAAGTTTAAAAGATCTAAGATATGAAAATGACTAATCTGTATTGTAAGATTTGTAAGAAATTGTAGAAGAAATACTGGTAAAATCTTACTGANTTTTTAGGTCAGCAGTATTTCTGACAGTGGCAGATATCTATGACTAAACTCAGGAGGGCAGCTATATATAATCAAAGAATGAGGAGTAAGGTCTGGATCAGACTTTGACAAATTCTATTCTTTTTATGGGTCAGTTTGATTATATTATCAAGCCAGAAGAAACCAATTTAGAACTGTTTACAATAAATATGCTGGAACTTTTGCTTAACACAGATTTAGTCTAAGGCAGGTGCTATGTTGGCATCTCTTAACAGACACATGATGAAGTAACTGTTAATTGAATCTCACAACTGATGATCTTTTTATTCTGAAAAGAGTATGTCTGATCTACTAAACAAAAAAATTTATTGATTTTATTATATAGACTAGTGAAGTAAACTCAGATTCTACCTAAAGTTCTAGGTTGTTCAATACTATTTCCACAATTAACTTATTTTATTTCAGTCTCCATCAGAATTCTTGTTTCTGATTTATATTTTGAAATATATTATTTTTTGCAAAATAAATTGTTGAAAAATGCTGTTGACTAAGGCTTCAATATGTATTGTTAAATGCCTCTTTAAACAGAAAACACAGAAGGCAAGGTTATGTATTTATTGATTGGTTGGCAGAAATGTGATTTGAAGANTATATTATTTTTTGCAAAATAAATTGTTGAAAAATGCTGTTGACTAAGGCTTCAATATGTATTGTTAAATGCCTCTTTAAACAGAAAACACAGAAGGCAAGGTTATGTATTTATTGATTGGTTGGCAAAAATGTGATTTGAAGAACCCCAGTTCGATTCCTGGGTTGGAAAGATCCCCTGGAGAAGGGAACAGCTCCCTACTCCAATATTCTGGCCTAGAGAATTCCATGAACTGTATAGTCCATGGAGCTGCAAAGAGTCGGGCATGATGGAGCGACTTTCAATTTCAGGCTCAGAGAAATCTATCCCTGTATCCCACTAAGGAGCAGTGATTCGGTATTCACTAATTCAGGGTTTACAGTAACTTAATAAAATGCGACTGACAGAAACAAGAATCAACAATTCATACAAAGTCAGGGCCAGTGTTAATTCTTTGATGCATAAAAATCAGATGCTAGATGAGTTGCTGCTGTCTGTCAGAAATACTGAATACCCAGAAAAAGTTGTTTTATGCAAAATAGAATGAAGTTGGTTTTGCAGAGAGAAGAAAGAAAGAGAATAAGTCCACCCAAACTGAAGAAAGAAGAGTGGGCATAATTTTCCAGTTCCCCTTTCAACACTATTTCCACGGAATTCCTCGCCAAGACAGCCTCACCTTTCCTCTCAATCACATCAAACTTCAGGCCGGTTGCTGCCCGCCTGTAAGCCCTAGACCTCTCTTTCTTGGAGTTTTACTTTAGAAAGCTTGCAGATACAATTTTTTTTTCTGCCCTTTGAGATATAAATTTTCTCCCAGCCTCTTGTCAGTTTTATAACCTAAGAACATCTTTCTCAAGGACCTGGGAGTCATCCCTTTCAAATATAATCACCAAGAAAGACAGTATCCTTATCTCTCCATGAGAATGTAGTGTTTAACTTGATCAAGATCAGTGCCAATTTGCAGACATAGATGGTCTAGTCCCACTGACCAAGCTCCCCTCTAACACCTTCCAGCAATGCTCCACTGGCTCACCCCAGTATTTAAAAACGTTCCTTTTTGTTTCAGCAGATTTAAGTTCAATGTCANTCAGTGCCAATTTGCAGACATAGATGGTCTAGTCCCACTGACCAAGCTCCCCTCTAACACCTTCCAGCAATGCTCCACTGGCTCACCCCAGTATTTAAAAACGTTCCTTTTTGTTTCAGCAGATTTAAGTTCAATCTCACCCTTTATTTAAATATTTTTGAATAAAGACTTCCTTTCCTGTTTCACATCTCTGGGGTAATTTTTCTTTGACATTCTCCTGCCTCTGTTTTACTTGAAGTATGAGTATTTCTGGTAACAGGCTACATACATGCTCCCACACTAGAAGGAGAAATGCAGACAGAAATCAGTACAGAATAGAATATAGGTGCTGATAAAGCTATTCCTTGTTTATACCCATCCCGAGAAAATTATCCATAATTGCAAGAAGTGGATTTGGTGCAAATGGACAAAGAGGGCAGTCTAGTTAATAAGAAGTTTGGTGAATTCTGCTACAAATGCTACAAATCCGCTACAGATCTGCTACAAATGCTGTCTCTTATTCACATATAATGGAATGTGATTCCTTTTGCAAATACCTGCCGATGGATTATAGCTTGCTTCTTGATTCATTAGATAGGTGTATTATTTATTCACTGTCACAAAATGTTAAGTAATAGAACATATCTGTGGCATAAAATAATAAACACCGATTGGCCCCTGAGCTTGCAAAGCCCAGCTGCCCTGGATTGGGCTCTGCTGAACTTGGTTGATCCTAGACGTGCCCAGTGGTGCCTCTGTGGACAGTGGCGGGTCAGCTAGGCAGTTCTAATGCCCTTGCCTCTTTCACATAGCTAAGAGTTTATAAGCAAAGTCTTCAGCTGAAAACTCAGACACTTCGGCTTTGTTCCACAATCTTCCATCCCCCACCAAACTAACTCAGGCATGTTCTCTAGTAAAGGAATGAAAGGCAAGCAGAAATTTGCTTGACAAGAGCAAGACAAAAGCAAGACATTTCCAAGTCTTTTTTGCATCACATCTGCTAACATCTCACTGAGCTAAGACAGCAACAAGGTTAATTTGGATTCGTGGTGGTGGTGGTGATGTAAGGATGGAAGTGAAGTCACTTGGTCGTGTCTGACTCTTTGCTACTCCATGGAGTATAGCCCACCAGGCTCCTCTCCATGGGGTTTTCCAGGCAAGAATACTGGGAGTAGGTTGCCATTTCCTTGATCCAGGGGATCTTCCCAACCCAGGGATCGAACCCAGCTCTCCCGCATTGCAGGCAGATGCTTTCACCTCTGAGCTACCAGGGAAGCCTCAGATGTAAGGATGAGGAACACAGTAAAAAAAAAAAAAAAAAAAACCTGAAAGTCACATAGGAAAGAGCATCAGCACAGTGAGCTGCAGGGAATCGGGGCCTTTCATATGCTTGGTCTACTATGGCAGAAACAGGTTCTCTGTTAAGCCTATTTTTGCATCCCCTTTTTCAGTTTACAATGTTCTACTTTGTTCCCGGTGCTTGGAGGAAAAACAGCTAATCATTCTTCAAATATATTTACACATATGGTTTTAGTGTGAGTTTTTACAATCCAAACTATCATCTTGTGTGATATGGCAAAATGCTCCATTTTAAGTACATAACAATCATGAGTTTTGGAATAATGAGTTATCTCATCTTTGGCTGAAGTTTTTTGACTTGTGAGGAATCCTTACAAGAAAGAAAGCAGAGGGAAGTTAAGCATTAATAAAGTCTTCCTTTTGAAGCACTTTAATTAAACTTTGGAGGTTTTATATTTCACTCTATCCTTTTGCGTTATCTCACATTTGGGGAAAAATAACGAAAAAGACAAACGATGTTCATGTTTTATTAAAGGGTGGAGGCTAAGTCAGTTGAAATAGATGTTCAACATTTTGCAGCACTGGCCTCAAGGATTTGCTACATACAAACTCTTGAGGCAAAGTTTCCACTTTTGATAAACACGCCTTCTCATCTCATTTTAGACATGATCCTGTGTCTTTTCTGTATTCACAAACAAAGCCGCTGCAGTTCGATTGTATGGCAGCTCAAATTATGCAGATGTTTGATTCATTGTAGTCCTTGATTTTCTCTATCAGCTTGTATTCTTGCAGGGCCAGCTAGATGGTAATACTTCCTAATTGTAATCTTCCTGGTTGGCCACAAGCAGCTGGTGAGAAAAAAAAAAATTCATATTTTAGTCTTTAAATTTCCCAGTCTTTTACTTGAATTCACTTCAAAGCACAGCGGCCGTCATGCTAAAAGAATACTTGTACAAAGTATGCACAAAAAATACTTGCACAAACTATGCACAAAAACTCTTGATATGTGACTAGAAAAGTAAAAATTTAGAGACTCTACAGTTCAGAATATTCAATAATCCACATTTTTAAAGTTTTTCTCTAAGAAACTTGCAAAGTATTAGCTCCCACGTTATCAAGGGGTGGTCTATGTGGACATCATTTAGAATTTTCAAATACTTTATCCAGTTAGTATTTTGTTCCACTGATTCAATTACCATATCCATCAAGAAGCACATAGGGAAAAAAAAAAATCCCCATCTCTGTACTATTTTGACCTTGGATTTGGGTTTGAAAAGAGAAAATCGTGGTTTCCTTTCTGTTCTTCAGTATTATTAACTATATGATTTTGGCATAAGTCACTCCCCATATCTGAGTCTTAATTCATATTTAAATAAGTTTAATATGATCTACCATTCATATTTCAGAGTTACAAGCAAAGCTACACAGGTCCCAACTCAATGACTGGTAGATTGTTAGAANTTCAGTATTATTAACTATATGATTTTGGCATAAGTCACTCCCCATATCTGAGTCTTAATTCATATTTAAATGAGTTTAATATGATCTACCATTCATATTTCAGAGTTACAAGCAAAGCTACACAGGTCCCAACTCAATGACTGGTAGACTGTTAGAATAATTATCATTATAATTAGACTGTTTAGAAGTCAAGAATACTTAACACTAATAACAAATCCACTTTTTTTTTAAATTTATGAAGCCCCAGATAAACTGTACAAAGACTTGTCACAGAGGTTCTGCTCACGTGTTCACGTGTTTGTGCAAAAGACTAGGTAGTTTTTGTTTGTTTGTTTTTTGAAAGGATGAATATTTTTAAATTCAATTGATAAATTCATAATACAGATGATTTAAACAAATAAACAGCAATTAATAATTTCAAAATGGTTGAACAGTGGTAGCTTTGCTCAAAATGAGTGGAGAAGGTCTTAGACTCTGTCACAGGAAAATAATTGGGTTTAAAGCTGATTTCTCTGTGGAAGACATCCTTTGCAGCCTGATGGTTTAGCTTAATTTTGGTTATTTTTAAAATAACATTTCAAGATATATGAAGTTTTTATACACTCAAGTTGATTAAAAATGACATGTTCTGTTGAAAGTGGAAAACATTAAATCTTATTCTCTAGTCATAAATTTACTCTTCAGCGGGAAAGTGGTATATTATATGGAACAGTGACAGAACAATCTTGGCACCGGTTTTCATTACTGGGCTGAAAGCACTGTGAAAAAAAAATCATTTCTTCTTTTTTGCATGTCTGTGGGGTATTTATAAAATCTGTGGAATCTAAAATTTTGTGAAATTATAGTTATATGCCAGTGGTAAATATAATTTAATTCCCTTTATTCAGGAGGTACTATGATAAACACTTTCAGACGCATCATCTCCTTTGATGGGCTGGTGAAGCTATTCTGTTTGTTTACAAAAGATCAGTTTTTATAGATAATATTTTTGTTGAACAGCAAGCGTTTTTGAATCAACAGGATAGAGCTGCTTACTTGCGATGGTTCCATTTGTTACTATCATATAGAGGTACCACAGCCAAGTATCTTGGGTGTTAAACTAAACATTTCAAAATTTTGTTCTTTACTTTTAAAGTGCACACAATAAAAGAGTTGACATCATATCAATTTAATGCTAATGTTTCCTGTTAAATAAGAAATGCCATACTCAGAGGTATGAAATAATAGTTCCTACTGGAAATCTTAGCAAATCACTGCTATTAAGCATTAAAAGACAATTATTAAGTAACAGGTTAAGCACAAACAAGGCTAGACTCAGAACAAAATCAGTTACCATAGGGCAAAAGAATACTCAAATTATCACACAATTGCACTCATCTCACATGCTAGTGAAGTAATGCTCAAAATTCTCCAAGCCAGGCTTCAGNCATGTAAAAAATATTTCCTGTGATAAATAAAAAGCAACACTAATACAAACAACATTCTCAAAGTTATGCTATTTCTATCTACTATTAGAAGCATCCTCATCATAGTTGGGAAAAAGATGATTTAAAAAGCAATAACTATGCATATAATTATAAGCACAACGCTCCCCAATGAAGTTGTATCAAGGGTTCTGGACAGCTGGTTGAGGTATATAATTATCGTTTAATCTTAAATTAAAAAATAACCTATAGAAGCTATGAAGACTATCATTGAAATATATATATTAAGGTAGGAAAAAATCATCTAGATTATACATTAAAAAGGGAAGACAGTAGTGTCCCTAAATATAATGGACACTGAGCGCACTTTTAAGATATAGTGAGACTGATTTTTAAACACATAGCAGATGAGATTGATGTTTTGTATGCCTAAAGCAAACCTCTACTATGTGTCCAGCTAGTGACTTAAAACTCTAAACCTCATTTTAATTGTCTGTAAAAAAGGAAATAATACCATGCAGAAAAAAAATTAAAGGACAATTTTAATTGTCTGTGAAAAAGGAAATAATACCATGCAGAAAAAAAAATTAAAGGACAGTATCAAGAGCTTCCCATAATACTGGGGCCATAGTAGTGTTAAATAAATACTAGTTCTCTTCCTCCCATTCTGTTCAAAGTTATCTCCTCTGGAAAATAAAATTAATACAATTTTAACTTTCAAGGAACTTGTGATGTTGTTAGAGTGATGATTCTTAAACTCAGTAATCAGTTCAAAAATATAAGCAACATATGTCTAAAAATGAGAGGTATAAACGCTTAGGTTTCAAAAAGGAAAGAAATCAAAGAAAGCATAAATTCTTGTCACCCGTAAGGCTTCAAGGAAGAAATAGGACCTAAAGAAGATTCTGATACACAGGTAGGATTAGATAAATGGATGGGCAAGAAGGATCTTTTACAAACCAGCTGGAGCAATATGATCTGGAAATTGACCATGGGTCTTCATGGGATAGGGAAATGACCTATCCAGACAACATAAAGCTTAACCTGAGGGAGCAGCAATACCAGACACCATCTGCTTGCCAGTTACTCAACTAGCCCATTAGTGGAAATCAAACATATGGGTAGATCTGGACAGTAGAGTATATGTAAGAGCTGCATTCAACAACGTGTGGTTATAGGAGCTGAAGAAAATCTTAGGCCAGAGTCATCTGTGCATGTCATTAATTGATCCATGAGCCCAAAATATTGAAAATTTATTCAGAATGTGACCTATAGGGCTGAAATTACCAANAAGAGCTGCATTCAACAACGTGTGGTTATAGGAGCTGAAGAAAATCTTAGGCCAGAGTCATCTGTGCATGTCATTAATTGATCCATGAGCCCAAAATATTGAAAATTTATTCAGAATGTGACCTATAGGGCTGAAATTACCAAATTTTTCTTTCCAAGTGAAAAAGGGATGCATTCAATCTGTTCACTTTCTGAAACAGGATTATACATGGCAACAGACCTCTCAAAATCATGACTTCAGTCTCACAAAGCTTAGTCTTATGTACAATATGGAAATGTCCATTCATTCTGGATCAGAGATTCAACAACAGCCACACATAGTTACTGGACGAGGAATGTCAAAATGCTGATCATGAGAGGTAAGTGTTTATGAAATGAGGTCCCTCCCTTTGCAGGCAATTGTACACAGCAAGCAAAGGTGAAGAGCAATGTTATATATAGCTCAGGTTCACTAATATGCATACCAAGTGTCATGTTTCAATCCTAAAATGAATGCAAATTGCTCTGAGTACTTTTTAAACTAAAATAGATGTAAAAATATGGTAATGAATGTCATTTCTTTCATTTGTAAACATATTACTGCTGACCCAGCATTAGGAGGGCACACATCTGAGGTCAGTCCACCCAGTGTTGGGTAGTGATGGATTTGCAGACTGTCTGTGACCAAATAGCACATGTTTTTGATGTGACTGGACAAGGAAGCAGAGCAAATCAACCTGAGCAGAAATGGCGAGTATGCCTTTGGCCTCATCAGAGCTTGTATTGGTACTTCAAGGTCATGGTGAGACTCTACCAACTGTTTCACAATGCTGACCTCCCCTCCAGCCCATCAAAACCCCCAATGCCTGGAAATAAGGAAAATAACATTGCCTTCTGAGTGTTCAGCTCTAATACTAACATTTATTAATGGCAGCCTTGAGTCAGGAGGTGCCAAGTTACTTTTGAGGTAGAATGGCCTCTGGGTCTGTAGGATTTATGTGCTAGAATTTGCTGACTTAGGAATGTTCTCAGTCTTCCAAACAAGAAATTTTTAGTTTTCTAGCTCACTTTCCCCATTCCTTCCCCCATGTACTCACTTCCTCTGGGAGCAGACCAGTCCTAGGCTTTTAGTACTACAGAAAAGGGAGAATGGGAAGAGAGAACCAACCTGGAAAGCCAGGAAGAAAGAGGGAAGGATTTTCACTTGCAGGGTGAATACCAAGGTTCCTAGGCTCCCTTTCTTATGCGGAAACTGGCAGTGGATCCAAATATCGGAAAACATTTTTTTTTTTTTTTCAAGAAGTAAGTACAGATCTGAGAATAGGGCAAGAAGTCAGATGGAAGAAAGGAGGTTTCTTTTGTGAGCCTCTGGATGAGTTTGGAAGGAAAGTGAGATTAAAAGTGTTATATAAGTTTTGGGTTGGGTNTTTTTTTTTTTTTTCAAGAAGTAAGTACAGATCTGAGAATAGGGCAAGAAGTCAGATGGAAGAAAGGAGGTTTCTTTTGTGAGCCTCTGGATGAGTTTGGAAGGAAAGTGAGATTAAAAGTGTTATATAAGTTTTGGGTTGGGTCCCAGTTAATGCTGTGTGGGTTTCCCAGGTGGCGCTAGTGGTAAAGAACCCATCTGCCAATGCAGGATACATAAGAGACACGGGTTCAGTCCCTGGGTGAGGAAGATCCATCCCCTGGAGGAGAAAATAGCAAGCCACTCCAGTATTCTTGCCTGGAGAATCCTCATGAACAGAGGAGCCAGGTGGGCTATAGTCCATGGGGTCGCAAAGAATCAGACATGACTGAAGAGACTTAGCACAGCACACACTATTGTGTGAGAGATGAGTAAAAGAAGGGAATTCATTTTTAAATCATTTCTAGTAACTGAAGATTTCATTAAAGATAACTGTATGTGCAGAATAAGCCACTTGAGGCCGAAGGCTGTTTCATTCTGAGCACATTTGAAGTTCAGTAGAAGAGAACATACTTCTGTCCTAGAATTCCTAGAAGAAACCCAAAGATACAGCCTAGGAGGACTGCTTAAATAAGAAAGTCACACACACATATACACACACACACATATATATACTCAGCCTATATTGTGGATATGTGTGTGTGTGCTTGTTTATTTATTGTAAGGAATTTGCTCATTTGGTTATGGAGGCTGGAAGCCGAGAAGTCCTAAGATCTTTAGTCAGCAATCTGGAGGTCCAGGAGAGCTAATAGTATAGTCCCCAGTCTGAGTTCAAAGTCCTAAGAGCCAATGGTAAGTTTCAGTTCAATACAAGTTCAAATACACAAGAAGATACTCTGTCAGCTTGAAAAGTCACACAGTGAATTCTCTCTTACTCTGTCTTCTGTCTTTTTTCTCTGTTTAAGCTTTGAAGGTACCATCTGAGGCCCGTCCTCACTGGGGACAGAAACCTGCTCTATTCAGTCTGTAGATTCCACCGTCACTTGTGTGGAAGCTCAGTCACTAAGTCGTGTCTGACTGCGATCCCATGGACTGCAGCCTGCTAGACTCCTCTGCCCATGGGATTTCTTTGGCAAGAATACTGGAATGGGTTGCCATTTCCTTCTCCGGATGATCTTCTTGACCTAGGGATAGAGCCCACGTCTCCTGTGTCTCCTGCAGTCACATTGGCAGGCAGAGTCTTTACTACTGTGGCACCTGGGAAGCCCATATTCCACTGTTAATTTCATTTTTAAAAAAACACCGTCACAGACACACCAAGAATTATGTGTAGCCATATACTTGAGCACCCCATGGCCCAGTTAAGTAGACACAAAGAATTAACTCTCATAGTTGCTGTGTTAGCAATTAAAATTTTTCAATAGTTATGAACAATTATATTTCTGGTGGAATTTTAAAACATTGGTTTTCTGCTTTATAAATGTTGTTGTTCAGCTGCTAAGTCATTTCTGACTCTTTGTGACCCACAGACTGCTGCATGCCAGGCTTCCCTGTCCTTCAATATCTCCCAGGGTTTGTTTAATCTCATGTCCACTGAGTTGGTGATGCCATTCAACCATCTCATCCACTGTCACCTCTTTCTCCTCTTCAGTTCAGTCACTCAGTCACGTCTGACTCTTCGTGACCCCATGGACCATAGCATGCCAGGGCCCCATGTCCATCACCAGCTCCCGGAGTCTACTCAAACTCATCTCCATGGAGTCAGTGATGCCATCCATCCATCTCATCCTCTGTCGTCCCCTTCTCTTCCTGCCCTCAATCTTTCCAAGCATCAGGATCTTTTCAAATGAGTCAGCTTTTCGCATCAGGTGGCCAAAGTATTGGAGTTTCAGCTTCAGTATCAGTCCCTCCAATGAACACTCAGTACTGATTTCCTTTNGTCCCCTTCTCTTCCTGCCCTCAATCTTTCCAAGCATCAGGATCTTTTCAAATGAGTCAGCTTTTCGCATCAGGTGGCCAAAGTATTGGAGTTTCAGCTTCAGTATCAGTCCCTCCAATGAACACTCAGTACTGATTTCCTTTAGAATGGACTGGTTGGATCTCCTTGCAGTCCAAGGGACTCTCAAGAGTCTTCTCCAACACCACAGTTCAAAAGCATCAATTCTTCGGCACTCAGCT
This sequence comes from Neotragus pygmaeus, assembly GCA_006410875.1. NCBI lineage: Eukaryota > Metazoa > Chordata > Mammalia > Artiodactyla > Bovidae > Neotragus > Neotragus pygmaeus. The sequence continues at coordinate 4,373 of SJYV01016550.1, read as the reverse complement.
TTCTTCACAGTCCAACTCTCACATCCATACATGACCACTGGAAAAACCATAGCCTTGACTAGATGGACTTTTGTTGGCAAAGTAATGTCCCTGCTTTTGAATATGCTGTATAAGTTGGTCGTAACTTTCTCTCCAAGGAGTAAACGTCTTTTAATTTTAATGGCAGCAGTCACCGTCTGCAGTGATTTTGGAGTCCAAAAAAATAAAATCAGCCACTGTTTCCACCGTTTCTCCATCTATTTGCCATGAATAGCATCTGGGACCAGATGCTATGATTTCAGTTTTCTGAATGTTGAGCTTTAAGCCAACCTTTTCACTCTCCTCTTTCACTTTCATCAAGAGGCTCTTTAGTTTTTCTTCTCTTTCTGCCATAGGGTGGTGTCATCTGCATGTGTGAGGTTATTGATATTTCTCCCGGCAGTCTTGATTCCAGCTTGTGCTTCATCCAGTCCAGCGTTTCTCATGATGTACTCTGCATAGAAGTTAAATAAGCAGGGTGACAATATACAGCCTTGACATACTCCTTTTCCTATTTGGAACCAGTCTGTTTTTNCTTTTTTTTTTTACCATCAATATAATATGTATGTTTCTATTCTTAGTTGATACACTCACTTCGATCCCACTAACTCTCATGGTGGGTGAAGTGGATCGCTCTGAAATCTGAAATTTTATTTTATTGTCCTCTGCTCAGGATCCAACAGTTTACTGGACATCTCCCTCTGGTCTCTTCAACAAGCAACTGCAGCCAACTATGTTCTAGTTCAGTTCAATTCAGTTCAGTTGCTCAGTCGTGTTGGACTCTTTGCGGCCCCATGAATCACAGCACACCAGGCCTCCCTGTCCATCACCAACTTCTGGAGTTCACTCAAATTCATGTCCATCGAGTCAGTGATGCCATCCAGCCATCTCATTTTCTGAGGACCCCTTCTCCTCCTGCCCCCAATCCCTCCCATCATCAGAGTCTTTTCCAATGAGTAAACTCTTCACATGAGGTAGCCAAAGTATTGGAGTTTCAGTTTCAGCATCAGTCCTTTCAATGATCACCCGGGGCTGATCTCCTTTAGGATGGACTGGTTGGATCTCCTTGCAGCCCAAGGGACTCTCAAGAGTCTTCTCNGTGAGATGAGTGCAATTGTGCGGTAGTTTGAGCATTCTTTGGCATTGCCTTTCTTTGGGACTGGAATGACAACTGTCCTTTACCAGTCCTATGATCTCAGTTTATTAAAATAAATTAGGCTATTTGGTGTTTTTCATAATTTGTTATTTCAGTTTTGCATCTTGTTCTGAAACAATAGCATAACTCTCCTGCACTGTTCCATTGGAAAAGTCCTCTCGTATGCATTAATTCTTACCACATTATCTTTTGCCTTTTACCTAATGGCTGACTATTGCTTTTATATAGTTTTTATAGCATTCATAACATTTATTCTGAGAATATATTCAATTTCTACTCTGACTTTTTCAAGACTTTGGCTCAAGTACCCACTTACCTCAATGAACCAAAGTGTTCCCAGATCCTGATCTGGGAGGGAAAGGGTATCACTGTTTCCCCCAGGCTCTCATATCACCCACTTCATACCTCAGTTGAAGCATTTGCATGGTATTTCAGTTATGTTTTTAATCTTTAAATAATTGCCTATTTTGTCTCACAAAATAATCGACATAGTTTTTAGCAGATTCAAAGAACAGATCCTAAAGTTAAAAATGACTGACATGAAGGAAAATATAAAACACTAAGAAGGAGAAAATTTCACCATGATGATAGTTTTGATGGTCAAGTCTCTGATTGAGCTCATAGTTTTCTCTTGGACAAAGCAAAGAGGAAAATGTAATCACTGAGATAATATTTTTTATAGCACTTGGTTGTAAAATAAATTTCTCATATGATATTGTTCACACTGATAGTATTAGCAGAATGCCAATAATAGTGTAGAAGCAAATATTTTGAAAAAGTATAGTGTTTATTTTCATCTACTTCTTTCTTACAGATTCTATTCTTAACCCCAAATCATCATCACATCATCAGTGTGTAATTTAACAAAAAATGCACATAGATGAGCATTTAGATCCAGATCATTTTTTTTTAAAGAGAGTTGAAGTATCCACATTAGAGTGTTCTTTGTTAAAATTCTGCCCTTTGCATTACTGAAAGACAGATTGTATATTAAACTTCTTTATATAAAGTTACAGTAAACAAGTTACAGATACATAGTAAAGGTTGAATGACTGAGTGAAATATTTTACTCAGCATTGATCAGTACACATAGTAACTAACATCCTTATTTTATACTTTGTGAACATGAAATAAAAATTGCAAGCTAGATGTGAAAATAGGTCACTTTTGATTTGTATATGTTATTGTGCACACATATACCCACACATATATTGAACTTTACTTTTACTCTCTTCAATAATTGATGCAGTTGGTTAAATTATATGACATTTTCCCTTCTCTTCTGTTAATTCAGTTCTTTTGAAGCAGCATAGTCTTGTTTGTATGCATTCAGTTCAATGTGTCCCAGAATAACAGTCTGTCCCCACCTACTGCTATCTTTCTTTAGGTATTCAGTTCTCATTGTTACATTTTGTTTAATTCACTTCATCTTGCAGGTTTTTCTCATTTAAATTCTCAGACTTGAGACACTGAAATTTGAAATCTCAACCTTAACCAAAATATTCCTTTGTTTAGCTTCAGTGGAGTTGATCTTTGGTGAGATGAGGTTAAATATGGGGTGACTACAACTTCATCTGCTCTTGTACACTTTTCATAAATAAAAGCATACTAGGCTATACTTTTAAACCACACAGTTAATGACAGAATATGCAGTGTGCAGTGCTGTTAAAATTCTAATGCATAACTGGAATCCTAAACACTTTATAACACTTATAACTCAAAAATGTAGAANCTCTGGTTCACCCTCATTGTCACAGCCTTAGTTCAGGCCTTTATCATTTTTATCTGGACTATCCCAGTAGACTCAAAACGATCTTGCCTCTAATCTCCTCTATGTAGCTATCTCACACTGCAACTAGAGTATCTTTTAAAACCCAAATCATTCTTATCTCACATCCTACTCAAAAACCGGCAATGGCTTTCTACTACTGAGAGAATAAATTCCTACTTCAGCAAGGGATGAAAAGTTCTGGCTTCAGCTGCCATGTCAGTCTCTTCTGTCCCACTGCTCTGGTTTTGCTGGCTTGAACTTTCATGCTTTCACTCAACACTGTAAGCCTGTCTGCAATATTGCCTCACGACATCCTCACATCTACTCATCTGAAAACTTCCCACTCATGTTTCAAGACCTAATTCAATGAAGCCCTCCTTTTATAAGGCTTTTTTAGATTTCTCTAGGCAGGGCTATTTCTCCACACTTTCTGTGCCTTGTATTTTATACAAAGCAAAAGTCTCCTCTCATTTGACTGTAAGGACTTTTGTTTATGTGTCTGATCCCTGGACAGTGCATCCCCAAGAGCAGTGATGTCTTTTCTATCTTTGTATCCTACGTCACCTACTTTCCCCCTTTTCCCTTCCTTCTACCTTTCCCTACCTTCTACTAGGACCTGGCCCACAGCAGGTTGTCAATAAACATTAGCTATCGTCATCATCATCATTATCATCATCAAATATTTGTTAGTTTCTGCTCAACTACATGGTACATTTAGCATGAAGCTGACTCAGAACCTTCTCTACCAGGAAGACGGTTCAGATCTGTGTANCAGCAGGTTGTCAATAAACATTAGCTATCGTCATCATCATCATTATCAACATCAAATATTTGTTAGTTTCTGCTCAACTACATGGTACATTTAGCATGAAGCTGACTCAGAACCTTCTCTACCAGGAAGACGGTTCAGATCTGTGTAAAACTCCATTATTTCTAACCAGTCAGTACCATGCCCAGTGAATGGGGATATCCCCTAGAAAGGAAAATTAACCAGATAAATGAGTGGCCAATACAAAGCACCTGAGACATACAGCTTTCAACCTTTGTTCTGTTGTGTTACTCTGTAGATCAGGTAGAGAATGCAACAAGGTTGATTTTCTTTCAGGAGTCTTTACAGAACTATACAAATGCTGGGATGGTCCTATAGGCAAATGAAAGAGAAATCATTTAATTTTTAAACTTGACTGAACTGTAACCGAAGTACAATAAACTGAACATATTTAAAGTGTACCATTTGGCTTTGGCATATATATATATATATAAGCCCTCGAAACCATCGCCACAATCAAGGTAAACATTTACATCGTCCCCAAAAGTTTCCTTGTGCCCCCTTATAGTTCATCCCTCTCTTTTCTCCTGTCTCCCAGGCAATCACTGATCTGCTTTACTATAAATTAGTTTGCATTCTCTAGAGTTTGCTATAAATGG
>SJYV01016549.1:0-12380 GCA_006410875.1 Neotragus pygmaeus | reverse complement strand
AGTTTCTTACTCCCTGGGCCTCAGAGGAGGCAGAATTGTGGAGGTCTGCCTTCCCCCCAGGGGTGGAGGTAACACCAGGCTTCTCTCCACTTTGGGGCCTGGCCGTGGAGCTTTATGGGAGCTGTATTATCTAACACAAGCTCCCTCACAGGCCCTCGTTTGCACCTTAAATTCTCTTAGTATTGTCAGCTTCCCTTCTGCCTGCCTGCCTGCCCTCTAGGGAAAAATCAAACAGATCCGATTTTCAAGGTTTTCAAGACAGTCTCAGCTGAAAGGTTTGGGGCAAGTCGTTAACTTCTCCTTGAGGCTTAGTTTTCTCATCTGGAAAACGGAGATGGCCACATGTCCCTCCCAGAATCTGGGGAGTGGAGGATGTCCACTAAGAAGGGGGTGGAGGAAGTCCATCGCCTGCCCAGTCAGGCGCCCAGTGACTAGGCAGTGAGGAGGTGTCCAGTCTCTCAGGGAGAAGAGTGTCTCTTCCTCATCAGGGTCCCCTCCCCCTAGGACCCCTGACCTTGCCCCATTTACCTCCTCTGGACGCTGCTTCAGCAATTACATCCTTTCTCTCTTGGATTCTCCTTCTCTCTCTCCACCCTCACCCCTAAAGCTCAAATCTCAAGGAGTCATTCACTTTTCCCCTCCTCCCCTTGGTGGCGAATTTCCTGAAGAATTTTGAGGCGGAATCTCAGACTAAGCCTCCCAGTTGCTCACCACCCACACACACGCTCTGAAACGCCCTATCCCTGCATCCCGCCAGCCTGTCCTCCTCCCCAGTACTTCCTTCTCCCAGGGCTCCAGGGACCCAGAGCCTCCTGGATACTCGATGCTTTCAACAGTCCACACTAGCTCTTATGCTGACCCGGTGTTGATTTTCTTCAACCCCCTTAGAACTCCAGCCTCCTTCCCAGCCGTGTTCTCCCAAGTGGGCAAGGGGGTGCCCAGTGGACAACATTACCATTCATACCCTTGCAGCTCAGAGTCTGTGCCCTTCCCTAACCGTCTGCCAAGCACCCTCCACGCCCGCCCTGCCACACAGGCAGAGGCAGGATCCCCTCCAATAGCTCAGTCTCAGTGAGGAAAGGAATCCAGGCCTGTGGGGCCAACTCTAGCCCCGCCCCTGCCCCAGGCCCCTCCCCAGTCACCTGTCCAGCAGTTCCCAGTCCTCTCCACCCCAGCGGTCTCGGAACTCCTTGGTGTTCATGCCTCCGATCCTGTCCAGGTCTGACTTGTAGATGCCTAGCAGCCCGAATCCGTTCACCTCCCAGTAGCCTGCAGACAAGCCCCAGGGGAGCTGAACCAGGGCCAGGAGGTGGACCCAGGGGGCTCCAGGGTTGTACCCCTAGAGCCTTTTCTGGGAGGCGGAAGACTCTCATCTGAATGAGCCCTTTTCCTGTTTGTGGGGAAAGCCCTCTGAGCTAAGTTTCTGGGTCCAGAGAAGGCAGAAGTCCCCCGGGGAGGGACCAAGGGCTGGTGACAGGCTCCTAGGAGGCTCTGCCAACGGCAACCCCTGAGGGTGCAGCCATGCCTGGCTCCCTCTCCATGCAGGAAACCTCTCATCTCTGCATCCTGAGTGGGCACACAGTCCGGCACATAGTAAGTGCTTGGTAAATGTCTGATGAACAAATGAAGGGGAAAACACAGGAAGTGTTTTCCTGTGTTCAGCCTTGCTGCTGCTGCTGCTGCTGCTGCCGTCAGCTCAGCCCTGGGCCACTTCGTGATCTGCCCAGGTGAGCAGGGCTGCCAGGTGAACGGAGATGGGGAAGGGGAAGGGATGGAGAGGGGGTGCTGCCGCGGTAGACAGGACTGTCTCCAGCTCCGGGTTAAGCACCCAGGCACAGAGGTCTTTCCTACCCTCCCGAGCCCAGGGCAGGCTCACCCTCGGGCCACTGGGGGGTGGCCCCGCAGTGCAGCCTCATGACCATGGGCGCGAAAGCCATCTTGCCCTCCACGCAGTGCTTCCGGATGGTGTCGATGATGCCAGCTGGGAAGTGGATGTGGAGGTCGCAGAGGAAGATGATGCTGTGCGGGTCCTGGGGACAAATGGGGGCATCAGCAGTCCCCCTAGACCAGGGCGAGGAGCCCAGGACACTCTAGGACCATCCTCTGGCTCTCTCGCATTTCAGTGACTGACAAGGTTGCGTGAAACAAAGTGCTGGACGGATTTCCACAGCCCTGGGCGTTGGGGCACAATTCTCGTGATCAGAGAGGGAACCCTGACTCTCTTCGTGGATGCTGGGGACTCCGGACAAACACTCCCGCCCTGGCCCTGCAGAGTAGCAGAGAGGACTGTGTGTCTTGCGCCTTCCTCCCCGAGGAACTGGCCATCTGAGGGTCTCTTCATCAGCCTTTGACGTCTCCCAGGCCCCTCTCAGGCTGCTCACCTTCACCAGATCCACACCAGCCTGGAGTCCAGCCGAGCGTTCGAAATTTCCCCTTAGCTTCATGTACTGGTAGCTGCGGGGAGAGCAAAAGAGAGGTTGAGCCTCAGGACCCAGCTTGACAGTACCAGGAAGAAGCTGGTGGGCAGCACAGAGGTGATGCAGGCTCCTGGGATGGGACTCTGGGTGGGTAAATTCTCTTGGAAAAGCTAGACTGGGAATCAGGGCACCAATAGGACTTCAGGAAGAGGTTGCTCAGGCTGTACCCTGCCAGAAACACCCTCACCTCCGCAGCTTGGACTGTTTCAGCGCTGTCTCAACGTCCATGTCTTCGCTGCTATAGTCGGTGATGATGATATTGAAGTGCGGGTCGCTGGTGACCCGGGACAGGGTCTCCATGTCTCTGATGAATTGCCGCACCCAGCGTGCCTGGTTCTTCACTGCCCAGCGGGGTGGGGAGAAAGAAGAGGAGTAATGCAAAGGAGTGCCTCTTTATTCCCAGATCCTGCATGGTCAGGAGTTCCATTGGACCTCTGCTTAGGGCAATGCGGCTATGAGAAAGGTTAGCAGGGCAGTGGGGGTCGGAGGGGAGCGGGAGAGCTCCTGGTACGGGGCCTCTCCACCCTCTCCCTGCACAGCCTCCCAGGCAGGGACCCGCGGAAAGCCTGGAGCTGGAGCTTGCCATCTGCTCTCATAGTAACCCTCCTGGGCCCCAACAGTCCAACCCACCAGCTGTCCATCCCATGATCACCCTGCACTTCCTGTCTGACCCCCTCTAACTCATTCTACTCCTGTGACTGGCTCCCCTCTCCCTCTCTCCTTCTGAAAACCAGCCAGCCCACTCCCCAAGCCCCTCCCTGTCTCACTGCCCCAGGCCAGCAGCCCTGGCCCATTCATTGTTCATTCCCAACCCTGCATGCAGGTTCCATAGGAAGAGCTGCCAGTCAGCCATCCTTCTCAGCTCCCGCCCTGATGGCCCAGGTCACCTGAGACCAGTTACTTTGCTCCCGTGAGCCCGTTTCCCACGGTGGTCTTTCCCCCAGGTTCTGTGAGATCACGTCAGGGAGCAGAGACCAGGTGCTCGCTGTCTCACGAGGCCTCTGCTCGGCCGAGGGCGCCTAGGCAGTGGGAGGCTCACCCGGCACGATGAAGTGGACCACGGCGCGGTGGTTCCAAGAGAAGCCCTGGGGCCAGCAGAGCTTGGGCTCCGGGGCCCGGGCACCCGGGACGTGTCTCTGGAAGTCATGCGGGCTCCACACCAGGCCCTGCAGGTTCAGGGCCTCGGCCTCCTTCCCGCCCGCGGCATCAGCGCCCTGCCAGCCGCGCGTGGACACGAACTCCGAGAGCCGCACCAGGCGCTGGCCTTGCTCCAGCAGCTCGAGCTCCAGGAGGTAGCGGCCCCCACGGAGGTGGTCCTGCCGCTTCTCTACATTCACAATGCGCTGAAGCTGGTACCTCCTGGAAGAAAGGGTGGGAGGCTTCTGTCACTCCACCCCATGCATCAGGAGACCCCGGGCTTTGCCCAGCTTTGCGGCTGGTTAACATCCTCACACGATGCTTACCCGCTCCAGTGAGCACTGCCATCATCTTTAAAAAAAGGATCCATAGAGATGGATGAACTAGTCTCTTAGAACTCTAAGACCCTAAGTATTCAGCATGTAAGGTGGAGGCATGAGTCATAGTGAAGAGATTCCTTCAGAAACTAACCCTCATTACTACACAGCTCTGTTCAGTCAACAGTGCAAAAGACACAACGGGGACTTCCCCAGCGGTCCAGTGGTTAAGAATCCGCCTGCCCATGCCGGGGACGTGAGTTCGATCCCTAGTCCTAAAAGATCTCACACACTGCAGAGCAACTAAGCCCGTGTACCACAACTCTTGATCCTGTGTGCCACAGTGACTGAGTCTGCATGCCACACCTAGAGAGCAACAAAGACCCAGCACACCAAAAAATAAATGAATTTAAAAATACATATGGCTAATAAAAGAATAATTTTAAAAGAAAAGACATGACAGACAATTGGAAATGCTGACTGGTTGGCCCAACATCACTAGTCATAAGGGAAATGAAATCAAAACCACAGTGTAATACCACTCCACATCCACTAGCGTGGCTATTTTTAAAAAAAGGAAAATTAGAATTGGTGAGATTATGGAGAAACTGGAGCCTTTATACACCGCTGATGGGAATGTAAAATGGTACAGAGGATTTGCAAAAGAGTTGGCAACTCCTCAAAATGTTAAACCTAGAGTTACTCTATGACTCAGCCATTCAATCCCAAGGAATTTACCCAGGAGAACCGAAAACAGGGTCACGCAAATACCCGGTACATGAATGTTCATAGCAGCATCATTCATAAGAGCAAAAGGTGGAGATAACCCAAATGCCCGTCAACTGATGAATAAACAGACATGTAGTCTGCTCAGACAGTGGAATATGACACAGCTGTACAAAGAAATGAAGCACTGATACACTCTACAATGTGCATGCGCCTTGGAAGCATCTGCTAAGCAGAAGATGCCAGACACATGTGAAATGTCTAGCTTAGGTAAATCTACAGAGGCCACGCAGAGCAGTGGTTGCCAGAGCCTGGGAGGAAGGAGGTAAACTGCTAACCGGATTTCTTTTAAAAGTGAGGAAAACATTCTAGAATCAGATAGGGGTGGTGGCTGCACAACATTCTAAATATACTTGAAAACTACTCAACTGTACACTCCTAAATGGTGAATTAAATGATATAGTCCTTTTATCTCAATTAGAAAAATATCAGTAGGTTGAAAACAAACGAATGAATGAAAAAAAACAAGCACCCAGTCGTGCCTTCTGCCGCTGTCCTTCCAGCCCACATCTGGGGTCTCAGGGTGTCTTTTTAGCACCAGTTTTGCTAGTTCCACCTCTTTACTGGCTCCTTGCACGAGCACCTTCCCAGAGCTCAGCCCTTAACCAGGGCCAGGCCCCGAGGGTTTCAGGCCTTGCCTTGCCCGATGGTGGGACCAAGACCTGAAGGCACGCATCCTCCCAGGCGCCCCTCCCCGCCCAGCCCGAGAGCCCTTTACCTTACCCCCGGGTCCTCTGGTTGAGCTTCTTCAGAAAGACCCGCGTGACCTCGAGCGCCTCCTGCTCCGGAAGCAGCAGGTTGCCCGACGTGTTACAGCTCAGGTCAATCCAGTCCGTCCGCAGCGCTTGGAAGTCCAGGTCGTGGGCGCTGAAGGTCTGCTCCCAGTTCACCACCGGGTCGAACATGGACAGGTACTCCAACACCTCGCTCACATCCTCCTCGTCCTCCCCCTCATCCTCCCCCTCGGCCTCACCCTCCGTTTGTCCTTCTTGGCCAGCTGCTGCCACCACCACATCCTGCTCCTCGGGCCAGCCCCTCCTGGGGTCTGGAGGCTCCATCCTATCGCCCCTTCTCTGCTCTGCGATGTACGACTCAACCTGGTTCAGCCACTGGGACCGCCCGAGCATCTTCCCGGGACTGGCACCAGGGGGCCTGGGCCTCTTCACTGGCGGCGAGCGCCCGGCCAGGGGCTCTGGGGGCCACTTGTCAGGATGCTGCAGAGCCTGGTGGGGCTCGAGGCTGGGCTTCCTCGCCTTCTTGTCTGCTGGCTGGGCAGGGGCGGTGCTGGGCCTCACGGGGAGGGAGGCTGTGGAGTTCTGCCAGGGAGGGGGCGCTGCCAGGCCCTCCAGGGCCTGAGCCAGGAGTCTCCGCAGATTTCGGAGGCGGCGGTCAGGGGCGTCCTGCCCAGGGGCTGTGGGGGGGCCTGACTTCCCCACTGGCATCCTGGCATTCTGGCCATCAGGGGCAGGGGTGTCCTCTGCCGCTTCTCCATACTGGGATTCTTCTAGAAGGCCGTCCTCAAAACCTGCTGTTAAAATCATTCCTCACATGGGCTTTTCAACCTCTCCCCAACAACACCCAGAAGACAGCTGAGGACCAGGGAGGTGAGACCCGGGGTGAGTTATTCAGCCTCAAGTAACCCAGTGTCTCCATCGGCATAAAGCGTTGTTGTCAAGGGTGGCGACATGAGGGAAAGGAAGTGGTAGCAGGGGCCCGGCGGATGGCTGGGCCAGGCCCGCAAAGTGAGAGGCCGTGGGAAGACAGTGCTTCCGTAGGGCAGTTTCCTAAGTGCAGGGCAGGCAAGGCCCTCGGGCCTTCAGGGCGTGTCCGCCAGGGCCCTGAATCACCTCCTCTGGACCACCTCACTTTCGAAACGTCCCAACTTGTGTCTTGGAAGTTAAGGGGACGAAGGGCTGCTCCCCACCGCTTAGGCCTGGGGAGAGGGGCTGCGGGGTTTGCATTCTACGCTCCTGGGGCTGGTTCTGGCCCAGTCTGGACTGTCCCCCTCCAGCCTGGCCTGGAGCCTTGGCCATCACTCTACCTGGCTGCTCCGGGCCCTGCTTCTGAGGCTGGTCAATCTTGATGTAGTCTTGAAAGCTGAGCCTGCTGTGGGGAGGAGGGGAGCTCTGAGGTCATAGCTGGCTGGGGGTACAGGGGAGAGGGGTGCGAGCGGGCGCGCATGTGTGCACATACATGTGTGTGTGTGCGCATGCGTGTGTGAAGCGCCCAGGGAAAGCCCAGGCCCCGGTGGAGTGTCCTCGCAGCCCCCTGGGTCCGGGGAGCCCACCTGTCTTGGTAGTAGGCATTTTCCCGGTAGAAGCACTTATTCTGGGTCTCCATGTGGCTCAGGCGGGTGTAGTCATTCGGGTAAACAAAGGACAGGTGAACCTGGCGGGGGGCGGGGGGGGAGGCACGGGGCTGCTGTGGACCAAGCATCTGGATTCCGGCCACTCTTTACACCCCCTCCTGGGACCTGGGTGGTACGTGCCCCCGAGCCGGGCTTCCTGGTGCCCACTTCCCACCTCCTGCCCCAGCTCATCCAGCTGCAGCTGAGACCACCCACCTCTCCTCCTGTGGCCTTTCCGGCTGACAGCACCCCAGGACCAAACCACACTACTACCTACACTGCTTTTTCCCCCCCTTCAAACACAGCTCTAGGCCACGGCCACCAAAACCCTCTCAACCCTGCCCCACAGCTGCCCCCAGCCCTCTTTCCTGCTTCCAGTCTCCCCTGCCATCATCTCTGGGCCCAGGAGCCCAGCATCACCCCCCTCTCGGCCTCCACACGGGCTCTGGGTTCTCTAAAGCTGAGCCCCTCCCCAGTTCACCTCCCCAGCACCTCGTCTATAGTTTAACAAATACCACTGCCCTCGGGCGGAGGGTAGGAGGCCTTGGCCAGGCCACATACTGCACAGCGCCAGGCTCTGCAGGGCTGCCCATCCAGGATGGGTACCCGTGGAATACCAGTTGTGTGGCGTGGGAAGGCCAGGCACAGTGGAGTGCCAGTTCTCTGGGCCCAGGGCCTCTAGGGTGTGGCGTGGAGAGGAAGGGGTCAGCCTCAGCCAGCCCCTCCCATTCCAGCCCCTGTCACCCAGGTGAGACTTACAAACCGGAGTCCCTGGTAGCGCTGCAGAGGGAGCCCATCCACCAGGTAGCTGGGCTTGTAGGGGCAGTCAGGCAGGACGTGTCGGAGCTGAGTCTTGGGGATCAGAGGCACTGGAGGTGGAAGGAGGTGGCTGAGGGCTGCAGGCTGCAGGCTGGAGCCTGCACGTGTCTGTCTTTGCTCGTGAGAGAGTCCACATCCGGTGGTTGAGGCTGCTAAACCAAGCTGGCCCCCTCTCGAGGGTGGGGGCGGCATTCACAGGACACCTTGGAGACAAGGAGCTTGGACACAGTCCCCAGCTCAAGGCACAGTAGAGCTCTGGGATCGCTGTACACGGCCAGTCTCAAAACAGGCTTCGAAACTTCCAAGAGGCCACAAAGCCTCACCCTAGTGCAGCATCAGCAACTGAATTTCCTTCCACTAGTCATGGAGGGGCGTGGGGTGGGGGGAGAGGGACATGTCATCTTTTAATTTTTATTTTATGTATTTATTTGGCTGCTCTGGGTCTTAGCTGCAGCATGTGAACTATTTAGTTGTGGCGGTGAGATCTAGTTCCCCGAGCAGGGATGAAACCTGGGCCCCCTGCACTGGGAGCGAGGAGTCTTAGCCACTGGACCCTCAGGGAAGTCCACTCCAACTTTTAAGATGTAAATGCCCCTGACAGTTTAAGGCCCCAACGCCTTAGTGGGGACACGTTTCTCTCACTAGACAAGAGCTAGAGTCCAGTGAGAAGCTGATACCTGCCATTGCAGAGGCCTGTCTGGATTCTGGCTCTACTTCTTGTCCTGACACGTTTGCTCTGTAATGATCGGTATGACTGTGAAGCGGTCCGTCTGTATTTCTGCACTGTTCTATACATGTGTTCTATTTCACACGTGAAAGCAAAAAGCCTCTGGTTTGGGGACACAGTGCAGGATAGAAGCCTCCCAAGTCTCCTGCCTGACACCATGGGCCTGGCAGTACATCCCCAGGCCAGAGGTCAAGTGCACAGTGAGATCTTACCTCTGTAGAGAGTGTCCCGAGGGTCGGGCCGCAGCATGTCGGCAGGTGGTTGTTCATCAGTGGGAAGGGGGTCTGGGGAGCGCACGTGGCTGGCTGCTGTCTGCGGGATGTGGTCCACCTCGTCCATCCTCAGGAGGGTCTCGTCTGGGCCCAGGGAGGAAAGAGCAGGACAGCCGTGACTCCCAGAGAAGCCAGCCCCCTGCCTTCTCGAGGGGCTAGGAAGGGGCCAGGTCAAGGCTCCAATACCAGCCGCCCCACAACCTGGTACAGTGTGTGTGTGTGTGTGTGTGTGTGTGTGTGTAGTTGTTCAGTTGTATCTGACGCTATAATCCTTTGGACTGTAGCCCTCCAGACTCCTCGGTCTATGGGATTCTCCAGGCAAGACTACTGGAGTGGGTTGCCATTTCCCCTGCCAGGGAANTGTGTGTGTGTGTGTGTGTGTGTGTGTGTGTAGTTGTTCAGTTGTATCTGACGCTATAATCCTTTGGACTGTAGCCCTCCAGACTCCTCGGTCTATGGGATTCTCCAGGCAAGACTACTGGAGTGGGTTGCCATTTCCCCTGCCAGGGAATCTTCCCAACCCCGGGATTGAACCTGCGTCCCCTGTGTTTCCTGCATTGCAGGTGTATTCTTTACCTGCTGGAGCCATCAGGGAAGCCTGGTACTGTATAGGATGTGCCCAATCCCTGCCCCCCTGAAGCCGTGCCCCCAAAACTTGTGGTTTCAGCTGTTTCTCTCCCCTGGACCCCCTCCACCAGTCCCATGGCTGGCATACACCACAGTTTTGTGTGAACTGGAAAAAGCCACCTCTTGCTGAAAATGTTTTACTGCCATCTGCTAGAAATCTGTCCTTAGAGGTACGTTCAGTTTAACAAATACGTGAAAAGCACTTCCTACATGATAAGCCAGACACTGTTCCGAGTGTCTTATAAATATCAACCCTTTTAATCCTCGTCATCACTGTGACTTAAGTACAGCATGATTCCTACTTTACAGACAAGGAACTTGGGCGAATGGAAGCAAAGTCTTATGCCTGAGATCACACAGCTGACAGGCTGGCAAAGCTGAGTGTGAATGCAGGGTGTCTGCCTCAGGCTCCCCAGCAGGCCTAAGCCCATGCTCAGGTAAGCAGGGCTCCCTGAGGCTCAGCACCTCCCCCGCCTCCAGGGGTGTTTGCTCTCTGCCTGAGGGTTCAATTGCCTTGGCCCACAGAGTTTTCCTTCTATGCTAGAGGCTGGCAATGTCTGGCCCATCTTATAGGTTTTCTACCTGAATTTGCTGCGGGCTTCTTTATTCTTGGTTCACACTGATTTCAACTCTCCCTTCTTCTGGCCCTCCTGCTCTCACCCTGTGGCTTGGTCACTAGCAGCCTCCCCTCACCCACCTTATCTCTTCCCCATGACCACCCTCTTCTGTGAGTCAAACGTGCCATTTCTTACTCCTCCCTGCCCTCCACACACACTGTCCACCATCTCCTGGGCTCCTCCAGACCCGCCTTGCCTTCTTGCTAGGGCCTCTGCTGCGCCCGCTCCTTTTACACCTGGGCCCACGCGGGCTACACCCGCCGGTGGAGACTGCTCTGTGGGGCCTCCAGACAAGAAATCACAAGCCATGATGAGTGTGATCGGAGAGTCCACAGGCTGCAGCCAGAAAGCAAGTCAGCACGCTTTCTCTCCCCTGGCCACGGCTATGCAAGAACCATGGCGGCTCACCTGCAAAGTGGGGGCCTGGCTGCCCTCTGAAGTTTTTTTCACCTGGACTGAGCCTCACAAGTTTCTGGAGCACCTTGGAATCATGCAGACAATGCTGTGTCGGGGTGGATGGGCACTGTTCTGGGGCAAGGATTCCGAGAGCATGCAGAGAGTCCTCCCAGGTCACTGACCCCCGAGGGCTCAGGACCTCTGACCACGGTGCTCCTTTGGCCTCTGCTCCTCATCCCGCACCCTTCACATTTGTGTTCTGGCCTCCGCAGGCCAGGCCCCCCAGCAGGCAGAGCCCGGCAGGCTGGCCCACCCGGCCTCGTCCCCAGGCTGGGCAGGACACTCACTTGTGAAGAGGGACAGGGAAGCAGAGTCGATGATGCTGAACTTGGCTCCAGGGTCATTCCGCCGCCACTGGAAGAGGGGAGGGTGGATGTGAAGGGTTGGAGGTGGCTGATTGGGAGCAAGGTTCGAGGGAGCAGGCAGCGGGGCGGCCAGGTGGGTGCCGAGGGGGCAGCGAGCACTCACTGCGACTTCCACATGGTCGGTGCCCTGGCCGTCCTGCTTGTGCAGCACCTCGAAGTAGTACCGGCGGGCAGCTGCCAGGCTGGCGGGAGAGACGGCACAGGGGCTGCCTCCCAGCACCACACACGCCCGGTCCCTCCTCCCTCGCCCCGGTCCCTCAGACCCGCCGAGCGTCTGGGTCACAATCCCCATCACCACTTACTGATGGGGCAGCCTCAGTTTTCCCTCCCGTGAGATGGGATAATGACAGCGCAAACCTCCCAGAACACTCAGGGAGACACGTGAAATAACAGTGCTAATCCTCAGAGAGCTGTTCCTTTGTGTAAGCTCCAAGTGCGTGTGTGTGTGCACACTTAACTGTGTCTGACATTGCAACCCTACAGACTGTAGCCCGCCAGGCTCCTCTGTCCACGGGATTTTCCAGGCAAGAATACTGGAGCGGGTTGCCATTTCCTACTTCAAGGGATCTTCCCAGCNAAGTGCGTGTGTGTGTGCACACTTAACTGTGTCTGACATTGCAACCCTACAGACTGTAGCCCGCCAGGCTCCTCTGTCCACGGGATTTTCCAGGCAAGAATACTGGAGCGGGTTGCCATTTCCTACTTCAAGGGATCTTCCCAGCCCAGGGATTGAACCTGAGTCTTCTGTGCTTTGGTAGTGGACTCTTCATGGCTGAGCCACCTGGGGAGCCCATGCTAAGTGCTTTATACATTCGAACTCACCTCACCCCTGTTGGCAGATAGGAACGCTGAGGTACAGAAATCTTGGGTAATTTGCCCAAAGTCACCAGGTAATAAGTGGCCCCATTGGGGTTTGGACCCAGGCAGTTGGGTCTCAGCCCCGGTTCTCAGTCGCTCCCCTGGGCCACATGGGCAGTGGCGACCATGGGGGCTGGCACAGCCAGTGCTTTGTGCGAGCTGGCTGTTTCACCACCAACACCAGCACCATCAAGCCCACACATGTTCTGGATGAGTGGGTGGGTGGGTGGCTGTGGGTGTGTGTGCACGCATGTGTGTGCGTGTGTACCACCAGGTGGCATTCTGAGGCTGGGCTAGTTTCCGCCCCAGCCACTCCAGGAACCATCAGGCCCACAAGTGTTCTTGCCCTGTGTGTGTGTGTGTGTGTGTGTGTGTGTATGCATGGGTATGCATGTGTGTGTACAGACCGTGTGTGTGTGTCTGTGTGTGTGTGTGTATGCATGGGTATGCGTGTGTGTGTGTATGCATGGGTATGCGTGTGTGTGTGCAGACCGTGTGTGTGTGTGTCTGTGTGTAGGCATGGGTATGCGTGTGTGCAGACCACCAGGTGGCGCTCTGAGGCTGGGCTAGTTTCC
>SJYV01016547.1:0-11317 GCA_006410875.1 Neotragus pygmaeus | reverse complement strand
GAAGAAAAATTATGACCAACCTAGACAACATATTAAAAAGCAGAGACATTGCCAACAAAGGTCTATCTAGTCTAGGCTATGATTTTTCCAGTAGTCATGTATGGATGTGACAGTGGGATTATAAAAAATGCTGAGCACCGAAGAACTGATGCTTTTGAACTGTGGTGTTGGAGAAGACTCTGGAGAGTCTTTTGGACTGCAAGGAGATCCAACCAGTCCTTCCCAAAGGAAATCATCCCTGAATATTCATTGGAAGGACTGATGTTGAAGCTGAAACTCCAATACTTTGGCCACCTGATAAGAAGAGCTGACTCATTTGAAAAGACCCTGATGCTGGGAAAGATTGAGGGCAGGAGGAGAAGGGGACGGCAGAGGATGAGATGGTTGGATGGCATCACCGACTCAATGGACACGAGTCTGAGTAAACTCTGGGAGTTGGTGATGGACAGAGAGGCCTGGCGTGCTGCAGTCCATGCGGTCTCAGCATCGGACACGACTGAGCGACTGAACAGAACTGAACTGAAACGCTGGTGTTCATCTACATCATGTTAATCACATAAATAAGCGTAATCAACCTATCACGATGCAAAATTCATGTATATAATAGTGATTTTCCCATTGAATGTCGCTTTCTAGCAGCAAGTCAGAGGCACTGACTGTGTGGCTGGAAGGCTCCGAGTCCCGTTCCGCCCCCTAAAATACTCCCAGAAGGCGCTCACCGCGGTCTCCTGCTGCCCCCTGCCGGGACCCAGCGTCAGGCTATGAAAGGCTTCACGCAGCCACGGGGGAGAGGCGGGTCCAGTCTCGTGACGTCATCTCTGCGCGCGGCCCGTCGCCGGAAGTTATTTCTGTCCGCGCTTCCGTCCCTTTGTTTCTCGCGAGACTGCAGAGGTGACGGGAAAGTCTTTTTTCCCGTGCCCTGTTTATTGCCGGTTGAGGTTGGTGACTCGCTGATGCTGCTGTGCGTTTTCTTTTTAGAAGCGGGTCTGGGTGGCTGTGACGTGTAACTGAGTCCCATTCCCGCGCAGCCCCTGGCTCACTTTCCTTTTAGGAGAACGAGGGACGGAAGAACCCGCGAAATGGAACCCGTAGAAATACCCGTAGAGTTTTTGAGTTACAGACTCGAGTAGCTTCGAACCTTGCTTCCACCAGCTAAGTCAAGCTAGTAAGGGAGCTCGGCGCTTTTTCTCATTTTGTAATTTTAGGAAGAATGCCTACCTTTTAAGTTGCTTAACTTTTAAGTAAGATAATGTGTGTGAAGCACTTAGTTCTGGCTTTTGCAAATTATGCTCGTGATTCTGCCTTTCCCCTTCATTCTCTGGCTTGTACTTAGCATTTTCTTCTCGGTATCTCTGAGAGATACTTAGTATGCTGAAGATAATGCATTTTACGAAAACATTATGCACTGTTAAATGAGATTGATCTGTTTTTTTTTTTTTTCCTGCTGTATTACGGAGTCCTGACAGCATTTTGTCCTCCTTCCTTTATTTTTTCCGTTTCTAGGGACGACTATTTTCCCGCTTTTCTGGAGGAACGCAAAGTCCTCTTTCCTTAAGACAGATGAGGTGAGAAATGCATTTCTGTAAAGATCTTCAAACTCAGCTCGTTTTGCCAAAAGACTAACTGGAACGCAGTACCCTGTAACCAGAGATTACCCATTTCCATCAAAAGCCCCCTTGTCCGGGGGATTGTGGAGCAGAGGGGCACATAAACCCACTTTTATCCCTTAGGCCTCACGAGTACAGAGGTTTTCCATGTATTTGTTAATTTTGGCTTTTAACGCTTGGAATAATGGCTTTTTGAGAAACAGATGGAAATAACTTGAAATATTAATTATTTTTGAAACTTATAGATTGACTCAGTTGATACTACTTGCATTAGGGTGCTTAAAGATTTATTCACCATACTAGGTGTAATAGGACTATTTTGAAGGGAGACTGGGTGCTAAAAGAGTAAAATAACATTGATATTTATCAGGTTTAACTTTTTTTGTGTTGAAACCTGAAAAATAACTTACCCTATTTTTATCCCTTCTCTTTGTATGTATGTCCCTCTCCCCTTTTCAGGTAAGTGATATTATACTAGCCATACTCTTAACCAATTTGCCACTTAGAACGCCTAGGACATATTTTTATTGTGTTAGATCTGCCTCCTTTTAAAGAGTAGGCTGTTAGTCACTCAGTCTTGTGGGACTTTTTGTGAGTTCATGGACTGTAGCCCACCAGGCTCCTCTGTCCATGGAATTCTCCAGGCAAGAATAATGGAGTGGGTAGCCATTCCCTTCTCCAGGGAATCTTCCCCACCCAGTGATTGAACCCAGGTCTCCTGCATTGCAGGTGTGTTTTTCAGTGTCTGAGCCACCAGGGAAGCCTCATTGTATTGATGTACCACTATTTATTAATCATTCTACTCTTGGTGGCCATTTGGGTTCCTTGTTTCTTTACTTCCACAAACTATTATAATGCTCTTTTGTTTTTTTCCTGTGAAGTAACAAATGTGCATTCTTGTCTTTCATTTCCTTTGGATAATCTTCAAGAAGTAGAAATGCTGGGTTGAAAGATACAATAGACAGTACCAAGTTCCCTTCCACCAGTGATATTTAGAATTCTTATTTCTTCCTGTGTTTACTAGTTGTTGATGTTAGTTACCATCGTTTTTAGGTTTAGCTGATCCTGCTCATACTATTGATATTGGTGAGGGGGTCTCCAGTTTTTTCATTTATAATACTGTAATCAAAACCAAATTTTTGTGGCCAGTTCAGTTTTTTCCTATTTAAATAGAATACTTAATTTTAGGCTCCTTAGTAATGAATTATTATAAAACAAATGATTCACTTCACCTTGAAGTATTTGTTAAGTTAAAGAGTTGTGGGAAAATACTGTTTGAATGGAATGTTGTATTATGGATAGATTTAGGAGGATGGGCCTTTCTGGAAGACAGAATGTGTTTAAAAAGGCAGGAAGACAAGAATGGTCAAGAATGTCTAGGACCAGAGACTTAATAGGCAGTGATGTTTCATTGTGAGATTGCAGAATAGAAGAGATAGCTAGAAAGGTCACTCTGAAGATTTTACCTTCTAGGGGAGAGCTACAGAGGTATCTTAATCAGGGAGTGAGGGACATGACCACATCTTTGTTTCATAAGTGTTCTGTGGGGGACACTTTTGAGTGACTGATGTTAGAGAAACGAGTTAAGTGACTGATAGTCTGAGTGAGAGAATTTTCGAAGAGTAGAGAGGTTGGATTTCAGAGATACTGAAGAAGCAGAGTCTACATGAATGAATGACTGTGGGTTCGAAGATGAGAAAAGCAAAGCTTACTTTCACATTTTTTATTATGAGTAATTATTAGGAGAATAATGGTGATCTCATTAATTGGAGGAGGGCTTGTTTGTTTGGGGGGCTGGGAAAGATGCTCAGGTTGGTTTTGGACTTATTTATTTGTGTGAAAGGTATGTCCATGGAGAATGAATTATACACAAAAACAAGTCCACCTATAACATATCCAGAAGTCTTAATTTCTTACTCTTTTATGAAGATATTTGGCATATATTTTTACTTTCAATTTGTCATCAATAGAATTTCTTTCGAACTTACTGTGACTCATTAAGCTCTGTTTCTCAAGAGTAGCGTGTGGTCTAAAGCAGTAGTCTTAGACATTTTTGATCATATACAATCTTAATTTTAAAAAGGTTTATAAATATACCTCCAATATATGTATATTTACTGACTAGTTATATACATGTCTTACGGTACTGTTATTAATATGTTGTATAATTACGAAACATGTAAAAAGTAGAACATTTAAAAGGCCAAGGCAAATATAAATTGGAGCTTTACTGTTTTCTTCCTGCATCCCACTGGATCATCTCACACCCACTCTTTGGAAAGCCCTGGTTTTATCTAGAGCTGTCAGTGTTCTGTCCCTTTATCCAGTAGAGGTCACCCTGAGCATCTGGAGCAGAACAGGTTTTTGAGCTAGGCAAGGTAAAGCCTCATTCTTTAATTAGGAGGGTCTTATTTTTAAGTTTCTGTCTTCATGTGTTTTTGGAAGATTATGTAGTTACAGAGTATATGTTACTATGGAGACATGGAGAATAATGAACTCAGGGTATAGGGCAATCTAAAACATGCTTTTGCTGTTTCCTGTTTACTTTTTGAGTGACCTGCATTTTGTTCGAACGTTACCTGAATCTGTAGTTTTGGAATCTTTTCCTAATTCTTTGAGGATTAATGGATTATCTGAGTTATAAGAATGTTCCCCGCCAGTAGGCATAATCCAAGCTCTTGTTAAATTGGAGTATTTAAAAGGACAGGCACAGAGGAGCTTTTCTTATATGAATCTTGAAAGCGGCATCTCAAGCCCAGAGATAGTAGCGGTGAGTTGGAGCCATCTATCTCTATTCTTTGTTTTATGCTTAGTTAGCAGAGAGGAAGAGGAAAAACCCTCTTTTATGTAATAAGAGCCCATTATAAGTAATTAGAAATTAAGAGCAGTTTGTCACAGCTATATAGTCTAAAAAGGAGAAAGTACTGGTAAAGTATTATGTACAACACTTTACAAAAAAGTGTTATGACCATAACCAATTTAGGAGCATAAATCATCTGACAATTTGGATAGCAAGACAGAAACTTTTCTGTTTCTTTTCTGTTAAAATATTTCCTATAAACAGAGATATTCGTTTTAGTAGGGACCTATGATTATTGTCATGTATAAGTTCATACATTTTATGCCCCATTTCTAAATGATCAGGAAAATGAGTTGTCAAGGTTTTAATCTTTTGATCAAAGTTATGTGTATTGTGAAGCAGATGCAGAGAGCCCTGAGTTGGTCTTTTGTAAAATGGTGGTAAGAAGGAGAATGGCAAAAGTAAGTTTTTAAATGTGTACATCTCATTTCTCTGTATAATTCCACATGTAGTGGACACTGTGTATGAAATATCCCAACTGGGTCATAATGAAGTGAAAATTGGTGTGGGGTTGTTGGGTAAACCCAACAACCAAGGGAGCATTTGGGTAAATTGAGTGACAGGGAGATTGGGATCAGGGCTGTTGACCAGAGATCCATGCAAGATAAGAATTAAGGATGGGTTTAAAGAGTACTAGAAAAAGGTGTTTAGGGTGGAAATAACATAGTATGAAGTGTTGGTTTTCAGGGCTAGATTTAGAGTCTGATAACCAAAAAGTGAGAACAAGAGGCAAAGAAGGCTGGTATCTGTGGGCAGATGCAAGGCCAAAAACCCGGGAAGTTAGAAGACAAAGCAGGACTGAACACGTCAGTTAGTAAAAATAAGTCAAAGCTTTGGAAAGCAGTTAGAGAAAGCAGAGATGGAAAGGGGCAATTGGTTTTGGGTAGCCAATGCAGGCAGGACCAAACAGCAAGTAAAGGCAAGAATAATTCTGGGACAGTGTTGTTGCTGCTTTTATTTATGTTAAGAATAGACGTGGCCCGAGGCCCACAGATATCGGAGGTGGTGACCCAGGGAGTGGGAGTGTGGTAATGAGATTGTTACCACAGAACCAGGAGAGCTGGATCTCTAGTATTTTCTTACAGGAATGACGACAATACAGGATCATGATATAATCTGTTAGCTGTTTAACATGTTTGCTTGTGTAATACTGTACATGTTGTTTCATACAGCATTCCAAAAGGTTTGGGCTACCTGACCGTTATGGTGCCAAGAAACCTCTTGTATGTGAGAAGTAACTATCTCTTTGGTTCAAGATGCTGGATGATCCGATTTTCAACAGAAATCCTCTTTAAATCAGTTTCATGTAGGCTCTTCAGTAAGAAGTGTGATAATGCAGACAGTGAGCCTTTGGAAAATGAAGAACTGCTGAATAACTTACTTACCATGGGAGTAGATGTTGACATGGCAAGGAAGCGACAGCCTGGAGTTTTTAACAGGACAGATACTAATGAGCAGGACCTGCAGACATTCCTTCTGTCTAAAGGAGCCAGCAAAGAAGTGATTGCTAGCATCATATCAAGATACCCACGAGCCATGACTCGCACGCCTGAAAGTCTTTCAAATCGATGGGATCTGTGGAGAAGAATTGTGACATCAGACCTTGAAATTGTAAATATTTTGGAACGTTCTCCTGAATCTTTTTTTCGATCCAGTGACAACCTAAACTTAGAGAATAACATAAAGTTCCTCTACTCAGTTGGATTGACCCATAAATACCTTTGTCGATTGTTGACCAATGCCCCGCGTACCTTCTCCAATAGTCTTAATCTGAATAAACAGATGGTTGAATTTTTGCAAGAAGTCTGTTTGTCGTTGGGTCACAATGGTCCCACAGATTTTGTCAGGAAGATAATTTTTAAAAACCCTTTCATCCTAATTCAGAGCACCAAACGGATAAAAGCTAATATTGAATTTTTACAGTCCACGTTCTGCTTGACCAATGAGGAACTGCTTAATCTGATATGTGGTCCAGGAGCTAAAATCCTAGACCTGTCCAGTGACTGTATGAGAAGAAGCTACAGAAACATCAAAGAAAAACTGTGTTCTCTTGGGTGTACTGCGAAAGAGATACGGAAATTTGTTTTAAGCTATCCAGATGTGATCTTCTTGGGAGAGAAAAAGTTTAATGATAAAATAGACTGCCTCATAGAAGAAAAAGTTAACATTTCACAAATAATTGAACATCCTCGGATTTTGGATTCAAGCATAGGTACTTTAAAAAGTCGAATCAAAGAATTGGTAAACGTTGGCTATGACTTGAGTACATCAAACATCAGCCTTCTGTCTTGGAGTCAAAAAAGATATAATGCTAAATTGAAAAAGTTACATATTGAGCAGAACATTGTTCTGAAGAATTAAGCAAAAGTCAGTTTTCTAATGTAGTGATATTATTTCATTTTGAATTTGGGCCTTTCGAAAAGGAGACATTTGTATTCTTAACCATATATACATATGTAATGTGCTTTTGGATATTTTATTTTAAAGGTTTATAAAAACTCACTGTCAGTATATCCAAGTATATAGTCTTCCCAGCTACCTCTTCTGTAGTTTGAATTATTAATAGTAACAACATCCAATTTTATGATATAGGCTGTGGCTATTGTATTAATGGTCATTGCTGAGTGCTATGGCAGAACAATGTGTATAAAGAAAATGGAAAATATGCTTTTTTGGCTTCTGTTCCTGTTCAGAAATTGAGAGATTGATTTGGATAGTTCTATTTCTTATCATGGTTTTGAACAGCAACCTATTTCTCCTGTTATTCTCTATATCTAATTATAGTTCATCTTCAAAATACAGTGTCAGTAGAAATAAGATAACACAGAGGAGGAATTCATCCAAATTCTACACACTCCATTTAAATCAGTATGCCTCATGGCTCCTTCAGTTTAGGCTAAATTTACTGTGGCTATATCCTGATTTCTTTGAAGATAAGGGCAACTGTTACAATTCTATTACAGGCAGAATAATAGTTAACCCAAATGTTTCAATGTCTTAATTCCCAGAACCTGTGGACATGTTTTGTTATATAACAAAAGGACTTTGCAGATATGATTTAAGAACCTTAATTTGAGGTCCTGGGTTGGGGAGGTTATCCTGGATTATCTGGTTGGACCCAGTATAATCATAAGGGTCTTTAAAAGTGAAGAGGGAGGTAAAAGGAGAGTGATGTGATGGAAGAAGGACTTGACCCAATTTTACTGGCTTTAAAGGAGGAAGGGGACATGAACCAAGGAGGGCAGGTGGCCTCTAGACAGTGGACAAGGCAAGGAAGCATTCTCCCCTAGTGGCTCAGAAAGGGAGGCAGCCGTGTCAGGACCCGGAGTTTAGCCCAGTGAGACCCTTGTCAAACTTCAGACCTGTAGAACCGGAAGATAATAAACCTGTGTTATTTTAAGCCACTGAGTTTGTGATAATTTGTTAACAGCAACAAACAGACTAATATAACAAGTAGATAATTTAGTAATTAATTCAGGTGAAGAAGTATACCTTTAGTATCACATCTGTATTTCTTCCTCTTATACTTTTTTTGTCCATTTACCTTTCTGGAACGGCTAATAAGTTACTGTTTGTAAATTCCTGTAAATATATGGATAAAAAACTAAATGTAAGTCTTAAATAAAGAATATTTTTGCTTAATGAATGTAGTTTAAAGAAATGTTTTTTGTTTATTTGTAATTTGTTGGTGTTTCTACTAATATAAATAAAGAGCCAAACGTTTCTAGAGGCATTAATTTAAAAAATGACATGAGTCAGTATCTTGAAAACATTCACAGTCTAGCTCTGCATAAATTGAAAGAGAAGGAACTAATTATATGACTGTAATT
This sequence comes from Neotragus pygmaeus, assembly GCA_006410875.1. Classification (NCBI taxonomy): domain Eukaryota; kingdom Metazoa; phylum Chordata; class Mammalia; order Artiodactyla; family Bovidae; genus Neotragus; species Neotragus pygmaeus. The sequence goes on along the minus strand of SJYV01016547.1, from coordinate 3,020 downwards.
ACTTTCAGTTATTTTCCAGAGGCATTTGTTTTCTAGATATGGATTTTGAATTAAATAACAAATGATGATTAACCTTTGAAGTATTTTTTATTGATATACAGTTGATTTACAGTATTAAGTTTCATGGTCATGGAATAATGATTCAATATTATTTTTTTAGATTATACTCTATTATAGATATGTATGATACATACACACACACACACCAAGATAATGGGTATAATTCCCTGTGTTAAGCCTTATTTTTTATCATTGATACCTCAAAAAATTTTATTTCCACCAGTGATAGTAACAAAATGCATGTTTTTTCAAGCTCATTTATATGTAAATGATACTCAACTATTTCCAATAAACTATTTGATGGCAAACATGGCATAATTTAGAAAGCGTGGATTTTAGAGACATTTCTTTAGAGAAATATATCTGGGCACTGTTCCTGATTAGCTCTGTAATTTTGTGTAAATATTTTAATTTTACTGAACCTATTTTCTCATCTATAAGATGAGAAATGGACCTCCCAGAGTTAAGAATCAGGTGATATAGGGCCTCTAAGATTTCTTGCACACAATAACTGTTCAGTGGTAGTCAGAATAAATAGTTACAGTAGCATTTTAAAGACATCATTCTCATATTATACAATTCAAAGTATGCACCTTTTAAAAATATTCATAGTGCTGTGCAATAATCACTGCAGTCTAACTTTAAAATGTGTTCATGCCCTTTAGAAGGAAATCCTGTACACATTAGCACTCAATTTCCATTATCCCCCTCCTGCTTTCCTAGCCCTGATCAGTCGCTCAGTCGTGCCCAGCTCATTTGTGACCCCATGGACTGAAGCCTCCCAGGCTCCTGTGTCAATGGGATTTCCCAGGCAAGAATACTGGAGTGGGTTGCCATTTTCTTCCCAGCCCTAAGCAACCACTGATCTTTCTATAAATTGGCCTATTCTGAATATTTCATATAAATGGAGTCATGTAATATGTGGCTTTGGTGACTGGCTTCTTTCACTTAGCGTAATGTTTCTAAGGCTCATTCTTATACTGTGTATCAGTATTTCTTTCTTCTGTGTTGGCAAATAATCTATTGTATAGATACAGCAGCTGGATTGGGAGTAAATTTTATGGTTTAACTCCTGGAATGGGGAGGTTAACCCAGATTATCTGGGTGGGCTCAGTGTAATCAAAGGGGTCCTTAAAAGTGGAAGAGGAAGGGGCAAGAAGAGGTCAGAGTGATGTGATGAAAGGACTTGATGCATTTTTACTGGCTTTGAAGGAAGAAGAGGATTAAGTCCCTGTTTTCTGACTTGTTTAGGAATACTTTGAGATATTGGTTTGAAGTCTAACAAGTTTATAAGAAACTTGAGGGAGGTGGGCAGAGGAAATAAAAGTTCATTGGCATCAGCTGGTCATGAGGATTATACCTGGACTTTTGAGAGATGATACAGCAATGACAGTTCAGTGGCCACACAGGGTGTAAGGTGCAGAGAAGTAAAATACAGTACCTATTTGGGGCTTGGGAGAGGGACAGCTTCCTTTGAAATTGTAGAAACAAATGGGCAATGCCTGTCAGGCATTATATAAATGTATTTTGTATAAAATATTAAGCTTATATCAGTACACATATCTGAATATATGTATAGTTATATAAATATATATACACATACATGCACATATATTTTTTGAAGTATAGTTGATGTATGATGTTTCTGTTGTACAATGAAGTGATCCCAAATATATACCTTTTCAGATTCTTTTCCATTGTAGTTTATTACAATATACTGAATATAGTTTCCTGTGCTATACATTTGGATCTTGTTTATCTATTTTTATATAGTAGCTTGAAACATGTCCTATTTTAAGGTTTGAGTCTGAGGAAGAGTCAGTTCTTGTAAAAAAAAAAGTGAATTATAAGCATATCTTAGAGATTATTGTGGAGTCAGTCCTAGATCACTGCAGTGAAGTGAACATTGCAATTAGGCGTGTCACATGGAATTTCTTGGTTTCCCAGTACATATGAAAGTTGTTTATACTATAGTCTATTAAGTGTGCAATAGCATGCTGTCTTAAAAAAATATATATACCTTAATTCAAAATGTTTAATTGCTAAAAAGTGCTAACCATCATCTGAGACCAGCAAATCAATCGTTTGCTGGTGGAGGGTCTTTTTGTTCTTTATTAAAGGTTTTTTTGATGTGGACCATTGTTGAATTCTGGGCTTCCTTGGTGACTTAGCTGGTAAAGAATCTGCCTGCAATGCCGGAGACCTGGGTCAGCCCCTGGGTTGGGAAGATCCCCTGGAGAAGGGAACGGCTATCCACTCCAATATTCTGGCCTGGGGTTGCAAAGAATTGGGCACAACAGAGTGACTTTCACTATTGTAAAATCTTAAATTTGTGCAGTATTGTTTCTGTTTTATGTTCTGGTTTTTTGGCCACGAGGCATGTGGGATCTTAGCTTCCCAACCAGAGATCAAACTCGCACGCCCTGCCTTGGAAGGCGAGGTCTTAACCACTGGACTGCCAGGGGAGTCCCAGAGGATCTTAGCTGGATGTTGATGGCTGCTGACGGATCAGAGTGTTAGTGGCTGAAGGTTGGGGTGACTGGAATTTTTAAAAAATAAGACAACAAACATAGAGTTTGGTACATGAATTGACTTTTCATCTTATGATTTCTCTGTTGCATGTAATGCTATTTGACTATTTTACCCACAGTTGAACTTCTTCAGAACTTTAAATCAGTCTGCTGCTTTATCAACTAAGTTTATGTAATAGACTAAATTCTTTGTTGTCATTTCAACAGCCTTCACAGCATCTTCACAAGAATAGTTTCATCTCAAGTAGCCACTTTCTTTATACATCCATAAGAGGCAACTTCTCATCCATTAAAGTTTTATGAGATTGCAGCAATTCAGTCATATCTTCAGGCTTAACTTCAAATCCTAGTTCTCTATCTATTTCCACCACATCTGCAGTTCCTTCCTCCACTCGTCTTGAACCCCTCAAAGTCATCCATGAGGGTTGG
>SJYV01016546.1:19016-57981 GCA_006410875.1 Neotragus pygmaeus | reverse complement strand
TGTTTGGCCCTTTAGATAGACCCATCCTGCTCTTAAGCGTCCTAGTAATTTCCTACTCGTATTGATACTTTGATGGCGTTAATTCCTCACTAAAGAACCAACCCATCTGTGGCTCCCGTTGTCTATGTTGCTGCTGTATTGTGCTCAGTTGTGTCCAACTCTTTGCACCCGCATGGACTGTAGCCTGCCAGACGCCTCTGTCGGTGGGATTTTCCAGGCAGGTATACTGGAGTGTGTTATTTTCCTCTGCAGGGGACCTTCCCCACCCACGTCTCTTGCACTGGCAGGCAGATGAGGATATGCATTTCTTTATTTTTCTTTTCTTTATTTTTACTTGAAGGATATTTGCTTTACAGTATTGTGTTGGTTTCTGCCATACATCAACATGAATCAGCCATAGCTATACGTATATCCCCTCCTTCCTGACCCTCCCCTCTCCCTCCCAACCCCACCCCTCTAGGTTGATACAGAGCCCCAGTTTGAGTTCCCTGAGTCATTCAGCAAATTCCCTTGGCTGTCTATTTTACATATGGTAATATATGTTTCCATGTTACTCTCTCCATATATTCCACCCTCTCCTTCCTCCCCCACCCCCATGTCCATAAGTCTGTTCTCTCTGTCTGTGTTTCCATTGCCCTGCAAATAATTTTATCAGGACCATCTTTCTAGACTCCATATATATGTGTTAGTATAAGGTATTTGTTTTTTTCTTTCTGACTTCCCTGGTGGCTCAGGCAGTAAAGAATTTGCCTGCAATGCAGAAGACCCAGGTTCAGTCCCCGGGTCAGGAAGATCTTCTAGAGAAGGGAATGGCCACCCACTCCAATATTCTTGCCTGGAAAATTCCATAGGCAGAGGAGCGTGGCAGGTGGGCTACAGTTTATGGGGTTGCAAAGAGACTGAACGACTAACACTTTCACTTTCTGACTTACTTTACTCTGTATGATAGGCTCTAGGTTCATCTACCTCATTAGAACTGACTCAAATGCATTCCTTTTTATGGCTGAATAATATTACATTGTATATATGTACCACAGCTTCCTTATCCATTCATCTGCTGATGTACATTTAGGTTGCTTCCATGTCCTAGCTATTGTAAATAATGCTGCAGTGAACACTGGGGTACATGTATCTTTTTCAGTTTTGATTTCCTCAGGGTATATGCCTAGTACTGGACTTGCTGGGTCATATGGTGTTTTGAACTTTTTTTTCAATTGATGCTTTTGAACTGTGGTGTTGGAGAAGACTCTTGAGAGTCCCTTAGTCCCTTGGACTCCAAGGAGATCCGACCAGTCCATCCTAAAGGAAATCAGTCCTGGGTGTTCATTGGAAGGACTGATGCTGAAGCTGAAACTCCAANAGAATCCACCTGCAGTGCAGGATACCTGGGTTCAATCCCTGGATCAGGAAGATCCCCTGGAGAAGGCAATGGCTACCCACTCCGGTATTCTTGCCTGGAGAATCCTATGGACAGAGGAGTTTGGTGGGCTACAGTTCATGGGGTTGCAAAGAGTAAGACACAATTGGGTGCCTAACATACTTCCTCACACCCGACCACCAATTCTTCATCTTCCAAACCAGGGTACTGAAGGTGACCTCTAAGGGTCCTTGTGGGCCTAGGAATATGTGACAAAAGGTGGCTTGGAGCACTTCTTATTTAAGTTTTCATGTATTTTGGGATTGTCAATGATAATGACCTCGCTTTGGGAAGGGACTTCGGCTTTTTTTTTTTTTTAACCTCCCAGAGTGCCCAACACATACTTGAAAACAGGAAGGAGTGGCTTTTCCCTCTGGTGCAGATGTCACTGAGAGTCCTTCATGTAATTGGCAGATTGGATCCCAGTGTCATCGTTTGGGGGAAGGTTTCTGTGGTATTGTGGGAAGAATGAGATCTCACAGCCTGATAGTCTAGATTTGAATCCCTCTTTCAAGACCTTGAGTACTTCTGTTTCTTTTTTAACCTCTTTGAACCTTGGTTTCCTCACTACTAATATGATACAAGGATAGTAATGCTTACCCTAGAATGCTGTAAAGCTTAGAGATAAAAATATACAGGGACACAAAGTTCCTGGCACCTTGTCCTATACAAGGTAGATAACACTTGGTCAGTAGTGGCTGTCTGTATGACCATCGGACACCAAAAAGGCTTTGAGGATGTGGACCGTTGAGCTTCTGACACTGAGATCTTGTTACAGCATGCAGAAGGGTTGCCCTGTGGATGTGCCCTCCTGGACAAGTCAGGGTTAGGGCCCAGAGCCCGCTTGCAATGAGCCTGGCTGCAGGAGCTAATCTCCATTCAGCGCCCTGGGTGCCAGCTGCATTCCACCTGGTCCTGCATCCATCCCTGCAAACAACTTTCTGAGGATCCCCACACATGTTCTTGCCAGTGAGAGACACAGCTGTAATATCCGCAAGAACTTGAGTCTGGTTAAAAATTGTCCTGTCTTCCTCTAGTCTATGTCAGACTTGAAAAAGGAGACGGAGGTAAAAGGACTGAAAATCAGACACCCAGTTTCCAGTAAATGAATGTGGTCATGCTCTTCTCCATCTGTCTGTATTGGTGTGGAAAGTCCTGTGTGTGTGTGTGTGTGTGTGTGTATGAAAACTCTGCCGACTCATGTAGAAAAACACCCATTCTTCACACTGATGCTGAATGTTGCTGGGTCTGGGGAGGGAGATAGGGATGAGTGGATGGTGGAGGAGGGGTGGTGGAAAAGACTCTGGGAAATGCAACCAGTCCTATGAGCAGTTTCCAGGCCAAATGATATTTTTGCAACCTAGTGCTTGCTGAAAGCTATTTGGAAGCCTGCCAATATCCCAGTCCTGGCAGATGCAAACATCACTTATCGAAAATCTGGGAAACCAGAGACGCTGGATCACTCTGGAGTGCAGAAGGTTGGATGAGGAGGCTGGCCTTACCCAAAAGGACAGGCATACCTCGTTTTACTGTGCTTCACTTTATTGCATTTCACAGATATTGCATTTTTCATAAATTGAAGGTTTGTGGTAACCCCGTGTCAAGCAAGTCTATCGGCACCATTTTCCCAACAGCCTCTGCTTACTTCTGTGTCTCTGTATCCTATTTGGCAGTTCTCACAATATTTCAAGCTTTTTCATTGTTGCTATGTTTCTTATATGACCTGTGATCACTGATTTTTGGTGTGACTCTTGCAAAAAATTTGGACTTGCAGAAGTTTCAGTTGATGGTGAACATTTTTTAGCAATAAAATATTTTTAAACTAAGATATGTACACATGTTGTTTCTTTAGACATAAAATGATTGCACACTTGATAGACTATAGTAGAGCATAAACATAACTTTCATATGCATGGGGAAATAAAACAATTTGAGTGACTCTATTGTGGATGTTCTTTGGAAGGAATGATGCTAAAGCTGACACTCCGGTACTTTGGCCACCTCATGCGAAGAGTTGACTCATTGGAAAAGACCCTGATGCTGGGAGGGATNGCAAGGAGATCCAACCAGTCCATCCTAAAGGAGATCAGTCCTGGGTGTTCATTGGAAGGACTGATGCTGAAGCTGAAACTCCAATACTTTGGCCACCTCATGCGAAGAGTTGACTCATTGGAAAAGACCCTGATGCTGGGAGGGATTGGGGGCAGGAGGAGAAGGGGATGACAGAGGATGAGATGGCTGGATGGCATCACTGACTCGATGGATGTGAGTCTGAGTGAACTCTGGGAGTTGGTGATGGACAGGGAGGCCTGGCGTGCTGTAATTCATGGGGTCGCAAAGAGTCAGACACGACTGAGTGAGTGAACTGAACTGATGGTGGTTTTATTCCTAGTCTTTTAAGGAATCTCCACACTGTCTTCCATAGTGGCTGTATCAATTTATATTCCCACCAACAGTGTAAGAAGATTCCCTTTCCTCCACACCCTTTCCAGCATTTATTGATTTTAGACTTTCTGATGATGTCCATTCTGACCTTTGCAAGGTGATACCTCATTGTAGTTTTGATTTGCATTTCTCTAATAATGAGCCATATTGAGCGTCTTTTCATGTGTTTATTAGCCATTTGTCTATCTTCTTTGGAGAAATGTCTGTTTAGGTCTTGTTCCCACTTTTTGATTGGGTTGTTAGTTTTTCTGATTGACTTATATGAGCTGCTTGTATATTTTGAAAATTAATCTTTTGTCAGTTGCTTCATTTACTATTATTTTCTCACACAATGAGGGTTGTCTTTTCACCTTGTTTATAGTTTTCTTTGCTGTACAAAAACTTTTAAGTTTAATTAGGTCCTACTTATTTTTATTTCCATTACTCTAGGAGGTTGGTCATAGAGATCTTGCTATGTTATAGAGTATTCTGCATATATTTTTCTCTAAGAGTTTTAGTTTCTTGTCTTACATTTAGGTCTTTAATCCATTCTGAGTTTATCTTTGTGTATGGTGTTAGGAAGTGTTCTAATTTCATTCTTTTATGTGTAGCTGTCCAGTTATCCCAGCAGTACTTATTGAAGAGTGTCTTTGCCCCATTGTATATTCTTGCCTACTTTATCAAAAATAAGGTGCTCATAGATGCATGGGTTTATCTCTGGGCTTTCTAGCTTGTTTCATTGGTTTATATTTCTGTTTTTATGCCAGAACCATACTGTCTTGATGACGGTAGCTTTGTGGGATAGTCTGAAATCAGGAAGCTTGAATCCTCCAGCTCCATTCTTCTTTTTCAACATTGCTTTGGCTATTCACAGCCTTCTGTGTTTCCATATGAATTGTGAGACTTTTTTTTGTTCCAGTTCTGTGAAAAATTTCAGACAGATTCTTTACCACTGAGCCACCAGGGAAGCATTTGTCTATGTTATTAATTAAAATTGCTTTGACTTGCTTTTTAAGGATTTTCTCTTACTTATCCAGTTTAATTGTACTTCTCCACATGCCCAACCTGTCCACTGTAACCAGGCCACATACTCTGCTCACCTTCTGACCCACTCATGCTGTTCCCCACTCCGGGCCTCCCCCCACACTGTTGTATATCTGAGCATAAGCAGACATGCCACTCTGCCCATCCTCTGAGTCACATTCTTCCTGGGTGTTCTTCTGAAGCTCAACTCAAGCCCTGCTTCCTTCATGAAGTATTAATATATCCTGATTATCAATTACATTGATCATTACTTTATGGATTTGCTTGTGATACCTGTCCTGCCTGCCCTGTTCTGCCTTGTTGCTATACATAGTAAGAGTTACTGATACGAAGCTCTTCCTCATGTGTTTATTTTTTTTAATTAATTAATTTATTTTTTAATTTGACTTGTTGCCTCAGTTCTATCCCAGAACCAGAATCTCCAGGTGTGGCCTGGGCATCAGTGTTCTTTCTCTTAAATCACCCAGGTAATCTGATGTGCAGCCACGGTCTGGAACCACTGCACGAGGCTGTGAGTTGAGCTCCCGAGAGGGGGGGCCTAGTCCCTTCCCTGTTTGCAGCCCTGTCCTCTGCCCTCCCCTTCCCTCATACCCTGCAGGATGTCTGGCTTTTCACAGGAGCTCAACTNTGTTGCTATACATAGTAAGAGTTACTGATACGAAGCTCTTCCTCATGTGTTTATTTTTTTTAATTAATTAATTTATTTTTTAATTTGACTTGTTGCCTCAGTTCTATCCCAGAACCAGAATCTCCAGGTGTGGCCTGGGCATCAGTGTTCTTTCTCTTAAATCACCCAGGTAATCTGATGTGCAGCCACGGTCTGGAACCACTGCACGAGGCTGTGAGTTGAGCTCCCGAGAGGGGGGGCCTAGTCCCTTCCCTGTTTGCAGCCCTGTCCTCTGCCCTCCCCTTCCCTCATACCCTGCAGGATGTCTGGCTTTTCACAGGAGCTCAACTAAGAGCTGTGGGTCAATGCTCCTCTGCTCCATCGGTTGGCTTAGTGATCCATGAAAGTGCTTAGTCAGTTACCACCTTGCTCCCTCAGCACAGGCCTAGGAGTGGAGGACGTTTGTGGAGATAGGGATCCCGTTGTTGTTGTCACTAAGTTGTGTCCGACTCTTTTGCAACCCTGTGGACTGTAGCCTGTCAGGCTCCTCTGTCCATGGGATTTTCCAGGCAAGAATACTGGNGCCTAGGAGTGGAGGACGTTTGTGGAGATAGGGATCCCGTTGTTGTTGTCACTAAGTTGTGTCCGACTCTTTTGCAACCCTGTGGACTGTAGCCTGTCAGGCTCCTCTGTCCATGGGATTTTCCAGGCAAGAATACTGGGGGGTTGCCATTTCCTTCTCCAGGGGATCTTCCCAGGCCAGGAATCAAACCTGCTATTGGCAGGCGGGTTCTTTGCCACTGAGCCACCAGGAAAGCCCGACAGGGATCCCACTGGTGTGAAATTGATGTCTGATATTCGTGGTGCACCACAGGTTAACCCCCGAGACCTGTTTCTTTATTGCTTTGAATACCAAGGGGGCTATTGTCCCTTCTTCTGCAGAGCCATATATGCAAATGATTTTTTCCATGCAAAATCATTTAAATACCTCTTTCCCTATCCAGTGGACGTGCTCTATCCTGGCCATTTGAGGAAAAATATTAGAAAGTAGATTGGTCTTCCATGTCAAGACTCCCCTTCTGCATTTGGGTCACTGAATTCAGTGGCAGTGTCTTTGGGCCTTCAGAGGCTGCTTAGTGCCAGGTGGACTTAAGTAATAAGTGGTAATAATGCTTGATATGGAATTACCTGCCCATATAAGCAGCTACATCAGTCTGCCTGGACCAACGGACTTAAATGTCAGACTTTCCAAATGTAGAAGTCAGAAATGCACTGTAGTCTGCATCTGATATTTACAGTTCTTTCTGGAAAAGGTGAGCTGACTTTTGTTGCAAATGTTTCTCTATTGCAAATTGGAAAGAGTTTTTTTATTTGTCCATATGCCTTTGATATTATTACTGCCTTTACTTTTATTTGATTTTCTGAAAATCCACAGATACATTTGAATGCACCAATGGTCCTTACCTGTGGCTACTAAAAATAGTAGTGATTGGGAAAAGTCAGGGGTTGGATTTAGGAGAAGACTATGAATTATTTATTTAAATAATCTCAAGATGCAGGAGAATAAGTCTTTGAAATTGAAAAAAGTAGCTCACATTTCCAGAGCTGTTTCAGTTGGCTTCTATTCAGAACATGAGCTGAGAGGGGCCCCGATCTGTAACTTTACTTTCTACATCACCCCAGAGCCCCTCCCCTTTTTCCTCTTGTCTCTTTTCCATCACCATTTTATTCTCCCCTTTTTGCTCTCTTCCTCAGACCAAATGTTATATTAGTTGTTGTTTTTACTGAACAGTTGTGTTTCACATAGTTCTTAGTGCTTTAACCCATTTACTCTCTCAAAAACAGTGTGTGGGGAGGTAGTGTTATTAACTCCATTATACAGAGTGGAAAATTGAGACACATAGAGGAAAAGAAAGAAAGAAACTTACCCAGGATCAAATATCTAGTAAAGAGTAGAGCGAAAATTCAGATCTAGTCCTTGTGTTTCAAGAGCCTAGACTCTTCACTCTTTGCTGCCTGACCCAGAGTTCAGAGTGGTAAACAGTAGCGGGATAAAGATGAGCATTGCATTTGGTTAAACAACAACAAAAGCAAATTTTCTGCTTCCCCCATTTCAACCCTCCATTGCTTTAATAATGGGTCCACTTCTCAGCACATCCAGGGGAAGAATCCAATAGAATAGGTACTGAACTTACAGTTTTATGTTATCATTTCTAATTCAAAAGCAGAATTTGAAACCAATAATAATCAGAAATAGCAAGTTGTAGTTGAAGATGTTGCAGCCTTCTTTGAATTGAGTGAGAGCAAAGGCACAGGGGGAGGCTCAGTGGTCCCTGGAGTCAGCCTTTGATGGGCTATGGTGTGGTCTGGCCAAGGGTCGGCCACGCTCGTGACCCACCATTCTGGGGGCCCTGGAGGAGGAGCACAGGGCAGCAGCCACGAGAGCTCCCGCATCAGTGGGTCAGAGGGGAGGATGCAAAAGAGACCAGCAAGGGGGAGAAGTGCCCTGCTCCCCCAGACAGAAGAGAGCCTGGTTCCGCTTGACAGGGCTGACCGCCACCTACCATTTGACATGCAGGAAGCTGAAAAATTAGTCTAACAGCTTATAGCTAGTTCTAGGGAGACTGGAGCTAGTCCTCAAGATCTTGACTGTCATTCCAGGGATTTTTCTGGTACACAGTGAAAAAAAAGGAATCTTCAATAAAATTAAGGAAGGTTGTGAGTTCTGGAACTGACCTGAAGGAGATGCTCTTTCAGTGTTGCCTTCAGTGATGCGATAAACCGCATAGTGGGTAGTTGTGACCTCTTTCAATGGCTATGCAAACCTGATTTCTTGATGCACAAAGCCTGTCTTCAGGGGTCCTCTGAGGCAAAGTAGACATCCCACTACCTAATTAAATGCAGGCTGGTAATTGGTCAGTTAATGGAAAAGTTGGTAAAGCAAGAAAACATGCAGATCAGCATAGAGACTTAAATACTTTGTTTTAACACATGGGCTTGTATTCATTCAACCTTCTTCAGGTGCAGGAGCAAAGGTACCCTTTGAGTAGGTATCTTTGAAATGAAGTACCCCCTTGTCTTTCCTGAATCTCCATAGCCATCAAGTGGCTTTGATTTTCAGTTTTGACTTCTTTAATATGCCTCTATCTAAGCACAGACTCTTTCATCTTTATGATTTTTCTCAGTCTGAGTTGGATTACTCACATTTATTTAATAAATTTTATTTAATATAATTTAATACATTTCTTTAACAAATATTTAATATAAAAATATTTATTTAATACATTTATTTAATAGGTGTATTAAATAAATATTTACTTTTGCACCCCATCTTCCCCATGTCTTTCTTAAGTTAGTTTCATAGGAATAGCTCCCATTCCTTTCACACTCATGTCTCATTATTTATGTGACTGCTGTTTAATTGGATTCATAACTAATAACAGCAGAACTCACATGAAGGTTGAGTATNTGCACCCCATCTTCCCCATGTCTTTCTTAAGTTAGTTTCATAGGAATAGCTCCCATTCCTTTCACACTCATGTCTCATTATTTATGTGACTGCTGTTTAATTGGATTCATAACTAATAACAGCAGAACTCACATGAAGGTTGAGTATAAAACAGTAAACCTAAAGAATTTATTGGAAGAAGAAGGAAGATGGGAAATAATTCTCAATGTGTTGTGGACGGGTTTGTTAATCCATTGTGTTGGTTAAGAATTGGCTAAGTGGCTGTCTCCTATGGGTATAACACAAGTTGATAGTAGAAAATCGTATCCTTGGGACAATAAATGCACCTGCCTCTTTGTGTAACATCTGAAAAATAATGAGAATAATTTAAGGAGTAACTCATTTTCCCTTAATCCTGTGAATATAATGAATGATGTTGTATTATTCATTTTAATATCTGTCTCTAGAACTGTCACTGTTATTGTTAAAGATTTATTTTTGTTTTACTTTGACTTATAATTTTGTTTTAACCTAAGAAAATCCCCTTATAAAAGGTGAGTGTGAGCATTGCCCCATGGAGATTATTTATCACTGAATTCAGAACACTATCACGAAATTTTTTTAATTGAAAATCAATCTATAAATAAACGGTGGAATGAATTATAGGGTAATGCATTAGCCATAGATAACTGACGTGCTTAAAATAATTTTTTTTTAACTAATGGCTAAAATTATTCTGAGAAAAACCACTGTATTCCATTTCTTAAAATTGTTCTGTTTCATTTAAATGTGGTTTAAATGGTGCTGGGGGGAAAGATGTGTGCCCCTTAGGGATTGTCAGAAAGAATCAAAAGCAGCTTAGCTAAGAGACAGAAATGGAAATGTGATATTTGTTAGGGGAAATGAGGGTATGATTAAATAAAGTGGAATCAGCTCCTATGTTAGAAAATCCCTTAATGGGGAGGTGATGCCTGAGGCCTCTTTCTGTCTTCTGAGAAGCCTGGACCAAGAGGCTGACCAGCCAAGGATATCCTGAGNCGCCTCACAGAAGCCTTAATAAATGCTATTTTGAAAAATGTTGATTTTTTTTCCCTCTTCATGCTATAGCCACAAAAACAAGTTCAAGAGTAATCACTGCAATGAGGAGAGATACACTCATTACATAATCGTCTGAATTCAATGAAATCATTTGACTTTACTTATGCTGAAGGGTCTAACTTAGAGCCTTCTAAAACTTGTGATACTTGCTACCTAGTGTTTGTCTACATTCAAATGACAAAAATAACTGAACAAGTAGAATTAATTTGAATAATATTAGTACATAAATTAAAAAATAAACATTCATTTTGAGTTTTTAAATTCTTGGACTAGTACAAAGATATCTGTGATTTTAAAATGCATACCTATGATACAGTCATACTATCTGCTAAAACTACTTCTAGTCTTTATGATGAAATTATTTTTTTCTGAGATTGAAGCAAAGTACATTAGGAGTAATAAAGACTGGCCTATTTCACTTTTCTGGCATTTTTTGATCTCAAATGTAGAGCTCTTGGAAATTTTCCAGAAGTTTTCCTTGTGTCTTTAATATATGATCATATATATACACAAATATATATATATCTATGCACATATAGACATAAACATAAAAATATATAATTATATATGCACAGGCATGTGCCATCATTCACTCAGTCATATCCGATTTTTTACAACCCCATGGACTGTAACCCACCAGAACATAATGTGTATATATAATGGTAAATAATTTAACATCTCAATATGTTATGTTTTAATTAGGGAAAAATTCTGTGTATGTGTGTGTGTTCATGTTCCAGTTTAAAAGATAATGTTAGATACTATTAATAGATAGCATGCACCCCTCCCCAAATCAATGTTGTTTTTTTCTATAAGCTATTGACAAAACTTTTAAAGTTTTTATTGCCAGTAAAGACTGACAGTATTTATTACATTGAAAAAATTTGGATACTGTATATCTTATATATTAAATAGCCACACCTAACATTACATTATTCAGTTAAAATCTGATTAATCCCTAACTACTTGGTGTCAATAGAATCAATACTCATTTTTCTTAATTTTTAAAGTGAATTTTGAGTTTTCTTATTAAAAGACTACAGATTATGCCATTTATAAAACTCCCCAAGAGTAAAAATGTAATTTACATATTCAGTGCTTTGTTGGGTATTTTGTACACTCAAAAAATGATTTTAAGTACCAAGTCCCTGCTTTTTTTTTTAATATGGATTTTATAGCCAGAGGGGAAAAATTAGAAATCCTGATATATATGAACCACAAGCAAAAAAATACTAACCAAGTGATCCTGGGTTTGAATGCTATTAAAAAATTTAGGAAGAAATATATTAGAGCTAAGGTTAGTCAAAACCTCTTAAATGAGGCAGAATTTATTTTAAGTCAGCAGAGGGGATTAGAACAAGACAACAAGAGCAGGAGGTACAAACAAGCATACAGAGTAAGTGCGCAAGTTCTACTTGGCATTATTGGTAGGTGTTTGAAACATAAAAAGCAATTGATTTGATCATATCTGGGAGGCCCTGGGAAGGTGGTAAGAGTCTGTTTTGATGGAGTGAACAATATACAGACACAGAAGTGTTTTAAATAGGACTTTAAAATAAGAAAACTGGTGTTTTAAAACTTGAGTCCAACATGATAAGATAGTGTGTTTCAGTAAGGACCAGGTGAGTAGCAGGGAAGTAAAAGCTTCGATTCTCAACCTAAACACGCAGAGACTCAGGGTTGGGTGCCCGAGGGTGAAGAAGTAATTTCTGAAAGGGAGCAAGAGTCAGGGGACAATGGTGGCACTCCTCTTTTGTAATAGAAGAGCTCATTTTGTGATTATCAACCATTTTTATTCTGTTAGCTGATTTTGCCAGTCACATTCCCCTGGTGACATCCTAGAGCTCAAATATCCTATGAAGATCGAGACAGCAGTATTCTTGTTTCAGACAGAGGGTAAGATTTCTTCCCTAAGGAAGAATAAGAAGCTCAACTATCTGTTTTTTCTTTCCTTTCTGTTTTAGTGGAAATCTCTGCTGCTGCTTTGGAAAATTAAAAAACAAAACAAAAAAAAAATTCTCAACTCTGCTCTGGCCAACTAACCATGACGCTAAAGGCTGCCTCTTTCTAATCTATGTGCTATTATACTACTAACAGATAACTGCTACCAACAGATAACTCCAAAGCACATGGAAGCAAAGAAAACATGCAAACACACAAGGTCTGATTGTTCAAAACAGCTGTGACTGCCTTTTCCTAATAGAAAATAAAAGGGGATACAAAATAGTTTAATTGTATTACCCACTATTCTCCTGAATTTAAAGTAATTTAAAAATTACCTTTAACTGATTAAAAAGAAAAGAAGGGAGATGAATTCAGGTAGACTATCAAAAATGAAGAAAGGTATCAGCCAAAAAATACTGGACACAAAATAAACCTTAAAACAACCTGAATGTGTTTTATTTCCTCTCTCTTCCCTCTTGTGTGCCTTTCTCTTTCTCTNTCCTGACAGAGATTTATTTCTGGTTTGCTTAAGCTTAAAAATCTGAAAGATTTTTAAGAAAGACTAGATATGATAAATGCTGCATGGGGCTTGAGGGGGGAAGAAAAACTATATTTAACAAGCAATTCCTACAGGATATCCATTTTGTATATTTATATGTATGAGCTTTCTGGAAGAATTGGAAAAAAATTACTAATGGTTACCTTTGGGAAGAGGATCAAGGATTAGGGAGAAGAAGACTTCTATTTTCATTTTATAATTTTCTGTGTGGTTTGAATTATTGGCCACAGGGACATATTTGAGTTAAATATATATAGATAGATAGATAGATAGATAGATATCTGGGGGAATTGAAAAATAGGCCATTTTTCTTTTTTTATATATTAAAATCTCTCATAAGTATTATCTTTAAATTTTATTTCAAGGGGCTTAAGTACAGAATGCTAATAATAAATGAGGATTTCCTGTGCCTTGTCAAGTCACCAAGCTTTCTCCCTTGCAGGAATGAGCTCTTAGCCTTTACTACCCCTGAGGTTTAAAAAGCTCCCAGGTGGGGCTGTGTTCTTGCACTCCTGCTGAGCAGAGAAATGTAGCATCCGATTATGAGCCCTGAAAATGATAGAATCATCACTCTGTAATGCTCTAATCTGGTTTAGGGAAGATGCAGCTGCAAGGGATGGCCCAGAAGGGGATGACAGGACATGGAGACCCGCCCAGCAGGACCATCATCCATCCTGCACTGGAAAAGCGAGGGGGTTACAGCTCCTTCAGAGCATGGCGCAGGAGCCTACTCTTTTGGGCTTCCCAGGAGGCACTGGTGGTAAAGAACCTGCCTGCCACTGCTGGGGACATAAGAGATGCTGGTTCCATCCCTAGATCGAGAAGATTCCTCTGGAGGAGGAAATGGCAACCCACCCTAGTATTCTTGCCTGGAGAATCCCAGGAACAGAGGAGCCTGAAGGCCTGCAGTTCATGGTGTTGCAAAGAGTTGAATACGACTAAAGTGACTCAGCACGCCCGCGCTGCTCTTCGTAGCAAGAACTTGGATTTTCCTTTTTGCTCTAGCACCACCCAGCCGTTGGCAGCATCAACTCCCTTACCTCTCCCACCAAAGGTCGGGAATGTACCCATCTGGAGTACCTGAGAGTAAGCAGTGCATCCCAGGGCATGTACTCGGGTGGGACGAAGCAGCGTGTCCCCTGAGCTCCCATCTGTCATTTTCCACTACCCAAGACTTGGCTCTAATTCTCTGAGGGTGGCGTCCAGGGAGAAGGCACCTCTGAGACTTTTGAGGTACCACTTTCAATTTTAGATGTTTCCTTCGCACAAGAGCCTGGACAAACTGGGATGTTTTCCCAGCAGGGAAGCCAGGAGGGTTAAAGGAATCATCACCATGTTGTACAAAGAGATGGACTGGGATGTAGGCAGCACTCACTTCTCTGTGGTTAGATCATTAATGTCCCTGCATGTCAGCTTCCCACCAATGAATGGTGTTCCCATAGTACTCACTTAAAGGGTGGTAGAGAGGATTATGTAAGTTAATTCACGCAAAAGTTTAGAACTGGTAAGGGTTCCACAAGTGCCAGTGACCATTTTTTGTTCCTGGGGCCAGAGCTACAAGAAAGAGTCCCAAGTCTTTAGACGGCAACAGCCATGGGCTGCTCCTGGTTGATGCAGCTCACTTTCTGACCTGTAGGCATTTCTAAAGACATACATTATTATCAAGCAGCTTGCGTGCATGCATACTAAGTCACTTTAGTCACATCCAACTCTTTGCAACCTGTCAGAGTCCTGGACTGCAGCCTGCCAGGTTCCTCCGTCCATGGGATTCTCCAGGCAAGAATACTGGAGTGGGTTGCCATGACTTCCTCCAGGGGATCTTCCCAANCTTTAGTCACATCCAACTCTTTGCAACCTGTCAGAGTCCTGGACTGCAGCCTGCCAGGTTCCTCCGTCCATGGGATTCTCCAGGCAAGAATACTGGAGTGGGTTGCCATGACTTCCTCCAGGGGATCTTCCCAACCCAGGGATCGAACCCGCGTCTCTTATGTCTCCTGCACTGGCAAGCAGGTTCTTTCGTTCTAGTACCACCTGGGAAGTCCATCAAGTAGCTTAGCTTACTGATTAGTCTTCTGAGAGGCACGAGTGGCAAATTCAAGCCTCTTAGGCTGTAAGTAAGAGATATTCCCCATATTCATTTTCCTGGGTGAATCTGCTCTGGGGATCCCTGTGCCTTGTGCTGATACATTCTTTACATTGTCTTCTCTACATTCATTGGGCCTCATGATATGAGGAATCTCTTTATTAAGGAGGATGGTCTTTTTATGGTCAGCCACATAGTACAGAGAAAAGTAGGCCATCCCTACCCAGGCAAAGGATAACCACCCATCTCCTTTCAGCACCCCAGTGTCTTATTGTATAATTGCTCCAACATTCACCATTCCCTGTAGCTGTCTAGACTCGTCTATGCAGAGCAGCGTCTGCATGTCATTGATGTGGGCTCACCAGACTTTGCCAAATGCTCTCCTTCTGGGTCTCATATTAATTTATTAGCTGTTAGCAAATGAATTCATGTGAATGTTTAAGGAGGATATTTCCCTAAAGTAATAAATAAGGTAGTGTTTTCTCTGCTTGTAACCTAGATGCTGCTGGGCAGCTTAAACCCTTGTTTGAGAAGGGACTAGTCGAATGATGCTTTGGTGAAGCAAAGGAAAAAAGCAGAATTGAGTAAAAGGTGTAGTGGGCAGCTTTTTTAAAGCCAAAACTCTCATTTATTAATTATGCCATTTCCCCTAGACCTTGCATACCCTTTTGGAAGCCTTCCAAAAAATAACATTTGCCATACCTAATATTATATCATCCTGTGAAAGACTCTGGACAGAGTTTATGAGGGCTTGGTTTTTTAGTAAAAGCAAGTGAATTGGAAAATTCAGCTGTTTACTCAGTGATACCAAGAGGGGCATCTATTTAACTCTTGATTTTTCCATTTGTTTCCTTTATGAAAGCAAAGCCAACCATGCTGAGTTGAACAACCCCAAACCACAAGCAGCGATTTTCCTTCTGCTTAAGCTCCTGACGCTGAGAAAAAGTTTTTCTTTTCTGAGCAGGATTTGGGAGAGACCATTTTGAGATTAACTCTTGTAAACTTACTTTCCCTAACATCCCTTCCTTTCAAGGAAGGGCCAGGGTTTTCAGGAGAACCAGAGAGAAAGAACCCATGAAATCTTCTAGAAGTTTCCTAGGAGTCTGGCTGTGGCCCAGGTCATCTGCTGCAGTGCAGGCTTGAAGCAGGCTGGAGGATCCATTTTGACCTGGGAGCCCCTGACTCAGTCTCCCATCTTGGCCTTGCTGTGGCGCTAAGCTGGGCATTTGGACCAAAGGTGACATGGCCATGAATCAAATTGCAGGACTGTTCTCCATGGGGACTCCTTATGCCTGCCCACTGGGGGTACCCCTCCCCACAAGGCTGGGGAGAACGTGGCCGTCTCATCTTCTGCCCTTGCCATCACCCATGGCAGCCTGAGGAAACCCCCAGAGCTTGTTTTCCAACTTGAAAGCGGATTCATGGATCCTGCAGAATCTATTTGTAAAGGAGCTTCTCTCCCATGCAGAATTCCAGGACGTCTCCCGTCCCTTGTTCCCTTGCTGCTCTGAGTGTCGTTCCTGCCCACTCTGACGTGTTTCCCTGTTTTCTGTGTGTTGCAGGCAGCATAGTGTACCTCGGCATGATGGTGGGGGCATTCTTCTGGGGAGGCCTGGCAGACAAAGTGGGACGGAAGCAGTCCCTTCTGATTTGCATGTCTATCAACGGATTCTTTGCCTTCCTGTCTTCATTTGTCCAAGGTTACGGCTTCTTTCTCTTCTGTCGCTTACTTTCTGGATTCGGGTAAGGTTTTTCTCTTTTGGATTTTAATAGTAATGTGTTTATTCTACATAAAGACATAATGTACATGTTTTCCACTCGAGAGGCTCTCATTACCAAAAAATTATCCTTTAATGCGTTTCCTTTCCCATCTTTGTGTCAGCCTTCGGAGCCATAATGCTGGTTCTTAGAAATATGATTATCAACCTTTAAATCCAGAAGAGAAGGTAATACGCATCTGTGTTCCCGTGGCTGATTCTTTTAGTGTTTATGTCTAGGAAATGGGTGTTGTTTTCAAAGGAATGCTATATATGTGGCAATGCACGTTTATGAGTGGATATTTTTTTTCCTTCTGAAAATTTAAGCCAAAAATAGCTCTAGTCCTACCTATTATGAACTAATTAAAGGTTTGAACCATTCAACTATGCTCTTAAGTCTAAGATGAGAGGGTCTCAAGTAAATATTGTTTAATTGATCTTTGGTAACTGTAGGAGACTTCCTGCAATGCAGGAGATCTGGGTTTGATCCCTGGATCAGGAAGATCCCCTGGAGAAGGAAGTGACAACCCTCTCTACAGAGGAGCCCAGCAGGCTACAGTCCATGGGGTCGCAACGAGTCATAACATGACTTAGCAACTAAACCACCAATAGCATATTTAACTAAGTAGGAAGCCTGCTTCATGAGATGCAAGAGGTTCTTTTTATAAGTTCCTGTGCTATTGACAAGTGCAGTGGCATAGTATAGCCAATGGTTAGCCATTTTTGTTAAAGAACTTGAAGCACTCATTACTAGATTAAGCAAATCCACAGCTTAGGAAAACCCAATATCTCAATTAGGAGAGTCCAAGAAACTCTGCTTGAATAGGGGGAAAAAAAATAGTGCAAATATAAAATTTCTGATTCATGCTTAAGAACTCTGTTTTCATTAGAGACATTGTTTCTGAGGGAGTCTAGCATATGATGAATCTATAGGAACAAAATAAAATGAATGAAGAAAGGGCAGGAATCTGTGCTGGGTTATGAATATGAGAAGCCAATCAGTTATGGCTGATGATGTTGGTCAACACACAGAAAAGCCCAGTTTTGCCCAAAGAGAAGGTCAAAAAGCTGCAGCCCATCTCTCTTAATTACACATAGTAGTGTTCTTGCCTGGAGAGTCCCAGGGACGGGAGCCTGGTGGGCTGCCGTCTATGGGGTCACACAGAGTCGGACATGAATGAAGCAACTTAGCAGCAGCAGCAGCAGCAGTACTTTAAAATCAGAGTTAAGATTAGCAGGAATATAAGGCATCAAAGAGAAAGACTATGTCAGTGGGTTATTTTAAGAGTATAAATGTTTCCCCGTGCAGACTAATGGTTCACTTTCATAATTCATTCAAAACACTTGTTTATATTGTTTTCTGCCACAAGATTTGTTCACATATTGAGATTGGTGGATCCACAGATTTTTCTGATGTCTTTTTTTTTTTTTAATCTTCTGGAACCTCTTCTGTGCTACATTTTACACATAGGATGTGTGTGCATGCTCAGTTGCTCTGTCGTGTCCAACTCTTTGCGACCCCATGGACTGTAGCCAGCCAGGCTCTGCTGTCCATGGAATTTTCCAGGCAAGGAGACTGGAGTGGGTTGCCATTTCCTACTGCAGGGGATCTTCCCGACCCAGAGATCAAATCCATGTCACTTGCATCTCCTGCTTTGACATATTCTTCACATAGGGGGCACTTCGCTAATGTGTGACTAAGTTGCAGGAATCTCAGGAGTTTTACTTAGAGCGAAGACACTGCAGTAAAACAGGAGGGTTGGAAAGTTTGGGAAAGTGTGAAAATATTTTTTCCTTAGAGAAAATTGATCAGAATCAATCATTTGCTTTGTATCAATGGGGAAAGAGGGCTTTTCCTTAGCAGAGGGGACGCTTGGTGCTCAAAGCTCTGTGTGAGACTGGCTGCACATGTCATCTGTGGGGAGGATTTCTGGGTCATGAATTCATGGGGCTGCAGCCAACCCAATGCTGAGTGAATTGAGATGCCTGAGGAAGAGCAGGTGTGATTAAAGCTACTTGTTAAAGGGCCTTCTCAGGGTCCATAGGATAAGACAGTCTTGCCACAGGAGAACTTCCTCCTGCTTTTTCTTTTATGTACATAATACCGCTAGCCTGTCAGGAGAAGCCTAACAACCCAAGTTCTGAACTTTCCAGTCCTTTCTATTCACAACCTTATCCAGAAATAACAATATCCATAGACTCAAAAGTCCCTGACCAGGTTTGGATGATTATGGCAATTTTCATTGCCAGTCTAGATGAAGACATGGGCAACTCCATTGACTGCAGAGAAAACGGCGATTCTGGTGGCTGTAGCATACTCCAGACTAAGCGACTGTCCAGAAGCGAATCCAAGCACAGAGACAGAGACGGCTTGGGTATATTCATGACATCATTTGCTTCTTTGTTGCCGACACATCATTTTTCAACCAGCAGCTCAGGGTTGCAGACCTCTAAATAAGATAATTTACCTGGCAAAGCACAGACTGTACATTGCTAATCCAGCTACACTCTATCAATTGTGCTCTGAGAGACTAATGTACTGTATGACTTTGCAAAGTGGGCACAGAATGGGGAGTCCAGAAATTCAAGTCCACCCTACCCCTGGCCTTACTGTGAGCCCTTGGGAAAGTCCCTTGGGCCCTCCAGCCTGCTGCTGCTTTTGTGAAAGGGAAATAATAGTGCTTTACATCCTACCTTTGAGTATGAGGATCAAGTGAGACTGCGTGTTGAATCTTGCCTCAGACTGACAGTAGACAGGGAAAAAGAGTCTTCTTTCTGACTTTGATTCCAAGAGGGAAACAGAAAAGACTAATCATGGNTAGTGCTTTACATCCTACCTTTGAGTATGAGGATCAAGTGAGACTGCGTGTTGAATCTTGCCTCAGACTGACAGTAGACAGGGAAAAAGAGTCTTCTTTCTGACTTTGATTCCAAGAGGGAAACAGAAAAGACTAATCATGGGCAAAGACTTGGAAGAAAACAGGCAAGTAAAATGAAGTGTCCCTGCTCTCCAGAACAGGTGGAGAGTCACTCAGCTGGGAGTGGGGCTTGCGGGGAAGCCATGTGAGCTTACTCACCTGGGCCCAGGCAGCGAAACACTCAGGACCTTGTAGGATCCAGCAGCTGACGCAACCTGAGAAACGCAGCTGTTAAGGGAAGTGAAGAAATCGATCTGTCTTCCTTGGCTCAGCTTGGGGCCTTGTTGCCTTCTCCTAACATGTGGAGAGCTGCCCTGATGACAGAGGGGTTATCTTGACAGAGAGGTTCATCTGGACACTCTCAGCTGAGTCTCTATGTTCTCCAATTCCATTCCAACTCAAAAACAAAACTCTTTCACACCTGCTGTACTCCTGAAACCATGGAGGACCTTTCACAGTTGTAGATGAGACCTGGCCCCTAGCTGCTTCCCGTCTGGTTGGAGAGGGAAGGCAGGCAGACAGCCCTCCCGTTGTTCACGTCTGACTCTTTGCGACCCCTTGGACTGCAGCACACCAGGCTTCCCTGTCCTTCACCATCCCCCAGAGCTTGCTCAAACTCGGGTCCATTGAGTCGGTGATGCCATCCAACCATTTCATCCTCTGTGGTCTCTTTCTCCTCCCACCTTCAATCTTTCCTGGCATCAGGTCTTTTCCAATGAGTTGGTTCTTTGCATCAGGTGGCCAAAGTATTGGAGCTTGAGCCTCAGCATTAGTCCTTTCAATGAATGTTCAGGGTTGATTTCCTTTAGAGTTGACTGGTTTGATCTCCTTGCTGTCCAAGGGGCTCTCCAGAATCTTCTCCAGCACCCCAGTTCAAATGCACTCCCATTCTCTATCTGCTGAGAACTAGTCAGTGTGTCCTTTGTGGGACAGCAGCAAGGCGTGTGGGAGACTCATAGATGAGGAGAAAATGGCGACAAAACTGAATGAAAAGCCAGTTTCCGCCTGAAGGTTCTTCTTGTTGCCAAGGCGTGTAATGTTCAAACCCTTTCCACGTCCATCACTTATGCACTGAAAACATAAGCAGCTGAAGTTTTGACATAGTACTTTTATTTAAACATTGTTAAAACTTGAGTCAAAGAATTAAGACTCTGATCCTAGAGACCTTAAATAGGAGATCTTGTTATTTCTATGCACTAGGCAGCTCCCTTAACCACATCTGATCTGGTTTTAAATTGAAGAGAACTCGGTGAACAAGGAAGGAAAATTTCAGAATGTTGGCACTTTTTTTCTGTTGTGGAACTCTGGTGCTCAGACCCTGCAACGCTCCACGCATTTCCCAGGAGCATCACTCTTATCATCCTTTCAGCTTCACAGGGTCTTCTTCCTAGGCCCTCAGCACTCACAACTTCAGATCACCCCTCCCAGTGACTCTCACCACAGACCCCTGGTTGGTCTTTTTGGTTGCACTGATCAATGCACCAAAATATTTGCTTCTTATGTGTTTATGTCTTTCCTCCACCAGCATGTAAATTCCAAGCGGGCAGAGATCGACAGGATAGGTCTGTCTACTCTATTGCTTAATCACAGGAAGTTTAATAAAGTCTTACTTGGTCTGTGTTAGGGGAAGAGTTCTCAATTAAATGACCAAAAGTTTAACTTGCATCATAAAAACAAAACAGCATGGCCCTCAGTCCATTTCCAGACTTGAGCCAGTTTACAGACCCAGAACCCCTTGAATGAAGGGGAGACCCTGGTACATTGCTAGAAGTTTATGCTGTTCATCTTTCCCCCAGCCTTTCCCCAAAGGACCTGTGCCTTTTACCAGGGTAACTGCATGAGAGAAAAGGAAATAATCGACTTTTCAGAGCTTACTAGGAACTGGCTCTGAACTGACATTAATTCCATGAGTCCCAAAATGTCACTGTGGTTCACCACTCAGAGTTAGGACTTACAAAGGTTGGGTGTTCAACGGAGATTGATCTCAGATCCAGCTCACAGTGAGTCCAGGAGATCCCTGAATCCATCCTGTGGTCACTTCCCAGTTCCAGAATACGTAATTGAAATGGACAGAGCAACTGATAGGATCTCCACATTGGTATGGTGCCCGTCCACCAGTTCCTCACACTGGGCCTTTCAGAGGAGGAAGCGAATTTCTGGGTCACAGTCCAAAGCCCTCATTTCACAGGTTAAGTTTCATTGATGGAACCAGGAGTGACACAGCCAGGACTTAAGTTGCAGTGAAGTCCTTTTGAACTAGCCACTCTGTTAACAGGCAAACTGTGCCTTCTGAATCCAAGGTTAAGATGCCTTTGTGTTGATTTTAGTGCAAGTGGCATAGGCTTCCTCTTGCCCTATCTGATTTTGTTTCTGAGGCATCACTAGCAGGACTGTGTTATATTCCTGTTCGGCACATAAAGGAGCCTGATGGCCAGGTTTGTGATAGATGTGTTTTCCTCTATTCACCACACTAAGTCATGAGTGTATTTTCTTAGAAACATAAATGTGTCCGGGTGCCAAATTCTGTACGACTTTACATGTTTATTCAGCACAAGGCACACTCTTCCTGCCAGGGACAGCAGTGCTTTATGGGAAGGAGGAGTAGGGCATCAGCAATTATTCATCTGTCTCTCAGTTTCCTAAGTGAGTCTCACATCAGGGAGCAGACATTTCCCTCTCCTCTTTCATTACAGAAAATTAGAAAGATGGGAAATGGAGTTGACACCATTGATTCATTTTCATTTGCCCAGAATTAAATTATTTGTTTCCAGTCACTGTTAATTATGAGAATGGGAATGCTTCAGATGCCAGACATTGTCAGAGTTGGGAGCGTCTCGCTGAAGGCCTGGCACTGCTAAGCGTAAAGGTCAGGAGAAAACTACACCAGCAACAGAAATTAAAATGAAATTTCAGTGTNTGTTAATTATGAGAATGGGAATGCTTCAGATGCCAGACATTGTCAGAGTTGGGAGCGTCTCGCTGAAGGCCTGGCACTGCTAAGCGTAAAGGTCAGGAGAAAACTACACCAGCAACAGAAATTAAAATGAAATTTCAGTGTCTGTGTATGGCAGGAGAATGACTGGCCATTTCTCCCTCTGCAAATGGAGCCTCATAAATGTGTCCTTCACAGCTAAACAGTATCCATCCATTCACTGATATCAATCCATTGTTGACCAGAATGCCTTGACTAGATAGAAATGATCACCACTAACTGAAATTCTTCAAACTATGGAGAACCTCATTTATGTTCGAAACATTTCTAAAATAACTGAGTACACAAAACCATCCTGCCTTTTTGAAATTAGAATGTTGAGGCACGGATAGATTGACTTCCATGTGTTCAGTAGACTCCAAGGTTTTCTGAGTTTTAGTCTAATTCCAAACTGTAAGGTTATACCTCCTGCATTGGAAAATGCAGAACTGTTTAAAAATTTTCAACTTTTAAACATGTTTTATCAAACACCTATATAGTAGTTGCCCTATTGAGAGACACTGTGTTACGTATAAATATAAATGTGTTTTAAATGTGTTTATAAATATTGATTCATTAAAGCCTCATGGTGACCCTATGAGGAAGATAATATTTATGCTACCCATTTTATAGATGACAAAGATGAGGCACAGAGAGGATAATGGTAAAATCATACCCAGGCAGTCTGACTTCGTGCTTATAACCACCAGGCCCATGTTGTCTCAGATTCATTGAGAAACGTCTGTGACTGCATACTGCACGATGTCTGATACGTGACAGACACCAAATAAACATTTTGAACAGATCAGTTCAAGATTTCTGACCCAAAGAATTGGGATGGACAGACTGTTTCCAATATGGAAGATGAGGCAACAGACTAAATTATCTTTAATCCAAAAATAATTGCAAACCCAAGTTATAAACAGTGAGTCAATGTTTTCCTAGGCCTGTGCAGTCCAGCAGGCCATATGTAGCCACCAAGCATATGAAATGTGGCCAAATTTAGATGTGCTGTAAGGTATAAAATACATAGCACTAGATTCCAAAGCCTTAATACATGCAAAAGAATATAAAATATCTCATTAATAATTTTTATATTGAGTACATGTTAAAATGATAGTATTTGGATACATTGGGTTAAATGAATATTTATTAAAAGTAACTGCAGCCTTGTTTTAATATCTTTTCTAGAAAATTCAAAATTTTATACATACTTTACATGGTATTTCTATTGGAAAGCACTGTCTTAAACAGTGCCTTTTATGAGAATTTCCAACAACAGTGGACCGTTCAGACGCACTTTATTTCCCTGTATACCTTTTGCGAAATAACTATAGATTCTAAGGGAGAAATAAGTAACAGAGGAAAAGTTCTCCCACAGTCATAACGTATAATTATGAAAAATTAGCCACATGCACTTTTAAGAACTGACTCTGTGAGCTCCTTGAGGGTAGGGGTATGTATTCTTCGTGCCTGTCCCTCCAGCAACAGGTGATGTGCTTGGCCCAGATCTTGGCTGGGTGAGGGGCCGGATGGTGGGGGGGTTGATGGATGGATTGGTAAATGGCAGGTGAGTGGGAGACCGAGGAGAAATGGGTGATTAGATATATACAGCAAGTGACCGGAAAAGTCTGCATGTCTTTTTTCATCACTTCTTACAGATCATCCTAACGATCATCACCATCTTTACTCATGACATCATTTAGGTGCTGTGGGATGGCATGCTTCCAGCTGTTTCAATAGTGAGATGATTTTTTTTTCAAGACAGCATGAGGATTCTGATCTCTGAATATACCTTCTCCCTCCATGGCAGCAGGTCTGCTGCTGTGGATATGCAGATTTGTTTAGGTTTGAGGGGCTTTGTGTGCATGCTGCGTTGCTAAGTTGCTTCAGTCATGTAGCAACTCTGTAGGCTGCCAGGCTCCTCTGTCCATGGGATTCTCCAGGCAAGAATACTGGAGTGGGTTGCTATGCCCTTCTCCAGGGGATTTTCCTGACCCAGGCATTGAACCAGCATCTCCTGAATTGGCAGGCAGATTCTTTACCACTAGCTGCTGCCTGCAGTTCTGTTTAGGTTTGACAGGCTTAGGCCACCAATATGATTGCAAACAAGGGCTAGGGGAGTTGAAATTATGTTTTCTTAGAAACACAACGTTTACTCAGATTATATGTTTGCTTCTCCATATTCTCAAAATAGTCAGGTTTAAGCTGCGGCTTTGTAGATGGGAAGACTAAAGCTACCCTAACCCCCTACGCTTTAGCACCAAAGCTGGGCATCAGGGATCCTTATTCCTAATTTGATGATTGGTTTTGTTACCAGGAAACCTTCTTTTCCTGTCTCTATCTGGATTACTCACAGTAGATACATGCCTTCTAATCAATACAGCAATCTCACTTTCTATGCCAACCTAGCCTGTCCAGAGATGTTAGATCTGTGTTCTTTCATCTAAGCCTCTGAGCAGCCTCCCCTGTGATACTCTGTTACTTTCATGAAAAGGAAGTCCATCTTTGGAGTTGCTGCTTTAGTTGTTTACTTCTGGGTCCAGCTGAAAACACAATGAATTGGTTCTGAGTTGCTGTCTGACTTGCCTGGCAGTTCAGTGTCTTCTTTCTTTTTTTGGTTGCTGATTCTGAGTAAGGATTAAAAGGATATTTTTCATGCAAATTATTTGTGATTGTGATTCCTGGCATAGACTACAGCATTCATTAGTCATTTTTATAAACCCATAATACTTGTTGTAATAAAACCACCAGAGTCAGCTCTTGGTGGATTTTGGCACTTGCTTACTATCTGTATGGAACACATGACTTTACAATGCTTTTTCAACTTCCTGCTTAATTACATTCTCATGTAATACCTCTTTTCCCAATGGAAAGGGGAGTTTGAGGAACGCCGCTGGCTGGCAATCACATGGTGAAGTAAGTAAGAATAAAATTACTCATTGTTATCAATATATGCTTACTGAAGCATTAAAGCAAAACAGAATTATTCAGTTCCTTTCAGGACAGGAAGTCATCATTCTATAATTTCTCCCCTGACCATCATACTTCAAGCCATTTTAAGTATAACTGGCCCTTTTGTGTACAATCTCCTTCTTTCACCATAGAAACGTCCTCCTCATCTTCTCAACAGCCAGCATACATCCAAGTGACAAGGTACAGAGACAGACGTAATCCACCACGAAGGTGTCATTGAGGCTGGAGTGATGTGAGGTGTGGCTGTAAAATGTGCAGACTTAAATCAGTCAGGCTTCCCAGTTTTTCAGGGAGGTTTGTGGAGACAGGAATGTTTGGCCTTCTCCTTCTTCCCACTTTGCTAAACTCATTCAATTTACATGTCTCGTGTTTCCAGCACAGAAATTTTGTCTGTAAAGCTGATACAAGTCTTTGCCTTATATCATATCTCATTTGTGAATTTTTCTTAGCTTACTGAGGAAAATACGTTTTATGACATTTACTTGATGCCTAATATTGAGTATTGCGAAAGGTATTGCAGAGCTTTTGAAGGGCATGTTATGTGTGTTCCCACACTTGAGTGCACACATACATGCAGTGAGGTACTGGAGGGGTCCCAACTTATTCTAGTGATGTGTTTTAATACGGATTCTTTTGTACTTTCTTTATATTTCTGTAATTAAAGTTGTAAACACCTATCATTAATAGTACTTAGGGAAAGTAGCTCCAACTCTGAAATTCCACATGTCAACATTCTGTTTCACCAGTGTCAATTCAATTATGTTGAATCTGGCTAATCTTCCACCCATAATAGAGTGTGCATTTCAATTATTATTCCCTTTGTGCCTCCTACTACCATGGACAATGAAGATATGGTCCTTGATGGGAGCTAATAAAATAGACTTAATATCCTATGGTGAGAAAAATTCTTTATAAACCACCCTGATCTCATTGTTTCATTTGTGTAAATATTCTGTCAAAAATGAAATCATGAGCACATTTCAACAGTAGCTAATTGATCAATAGATAATGAACAAAAAAGAGGCCTCCCTGTTAACTGTATTTAGACATTTACTGCCTATCTGCTGTGTAAAAGATAACCATGGTATGCCTTATATCCTGGCTGTTTAAAGTATCATATTTCCTCTATTACATTCCCACGGCAAGAGTTTCTCAACCTCAGCACTATTGATATTGGCAGCTGGATAAGTCTTTGTTGTGAGGGGCTGTTGTGAATATGATAGGGTTTTTAGCAGCATGCCTGGACTCTGCCCACAATGTGCCAGGGGCAATCCCTGAGCTGTGATAACTAAAAATATCTCCAGATATTGTCAAGTGTCTGCTGGGAGAGGGGCACAAAATCAACCCTATTTAGTAACCATAGAGAATATTTGAGAAACTTCATTCAGATATGTTTCTCCCTTCAAGTGTTCTCAGAAATTGTATCTTAGTACAATAAAACAGATAAGGAGATAAATTAGCCCCTCATACAAAATAGTGAGGCAGAATAGTAAAAGGGAGCTTTTAAAATAAGATTTGGTGGTGGAGGGTGACCACGAAGACATAGAGTATTCACGAAATCTTGGGGGCCCTGCTGCCGTCAGGACTGCCATGCCAGCAGCCCCAGCTTCCAGTCATGTTGGCCTAGGACATCAGGTGTATGTTTCCACCCCCTGGAGACGTTAGGCCGCCACAGCAGCTTACTCCTCGCCTCCATCATCAGAGAGTCTTGGGGCAATTCGTTTCTTCTTTAGTGCATGCCCAGTAGGCCAAGTAAGGGGGATTCCAAGATGAATACGTGATAGTCTTCACCTTCCAAGAGCCTTTGGTCTAGTGTAAACAGCATGCAAGCACTCTGATCGGCTGTGAAACACCAGGAACTGTTAATGTTACGGCACACTGCGATGCACTGTCATGTGTTTTCTCTGCTTGAAGGATGTCTCTGCTTGAAGGATGTCACCGTATGATGAGGGGTTAATGTTTTTCCCAAAATAGATGATCAGCTCACAATAAGAAATGTGAATGCTTGGATTGTTTTTTAGGTCTCTGAATCTGAAGGACTTTGCAAGGGATTTAAGTAGAGTCCCTCCCTCCTTCTTCAGACTCACTTAGCCCTTGATTTTAGAATTCCTTGTGGTCTGCTTTACAAACAATCAAGAGACATCCATGCAAAAAAAAATTCAAAAAGCAAAAAAGCAAAAACAAGAAAAACTTGAATGAGGCATTGAATTAAAACCAGAAGGATTGTTTAAAAGCCCCTAAAGTTGGCGTTCTTTTACGCAACAGTGATAAAACTAACAGGCAAGTCTCCCACTTGCATTGGTAGCCACCTGGAGTACATTCATCTCGGTTCAGAGCAACCTGGCATCTCCTGACACACAACTGTGTCTTCCTGAAGTGTGAGTTACCACTCATACATACGGAGTGTCCAGAATCCCGATGAAACATTAATTAGGATGTTAAAAATCAGTAAAAACTGAGGCTCTTCCTTTGCATTGAAAAGTGAAGATACAGATTAGGGAACTGAAACTTTATGGTGCAGAGAAACAGATTCCTCACATCAAATGACAAAAGGAACAGCGTTAAATGATTTATGACACAGATGTTTTATTTCCCATTAAAATTGTGTGTTGTAATGGAACCATTTCAAATCTGTTTGAAACATTGTTGAATTTTTAAATTCAGCTAGCTGTCCACGCATGGTGTGAGGTCCTCAGGAAGCCAGGCAGAGAACTGTGTGACTTGTGGTGTGGTTTATAGTCAGCTCTGACTGGTCATCATATGCATCTGTTTCTTGTTTGGGGGTCTGGTTGATGGACTTGGTGCTGGCTGGCTACCCTTGATGTGATGGTGCTGAGTTGCCATGTGCTATGTCTGAAATCACATGGAATCACATTCACAGAGATTTTAGGTAGAACCGTCACATTCATAGCTCAGTGGAACAGATATAGATGCTCTAAGTTAGTGATCTTTAAACTCTTTGAACTGTAGGTCTTACTAAGAGCACATATATATAAGTATATATATAGTTATGGGCTTCCTCAGTGGCTCAGCAGTAAAGAATCTGCCTGCAGTGCAGGAGCCGCAGAAGATATAGGTTCAGTCCCTGGCTTGGGAAGATCCCCTGAAAGAGGGCAAGGCAGTCCACTCTATTATTCTTGCCTGGAGAATCCCATGGATTCTAGGAACCTAGTGGGCTGTAGTCCTTAGGGTTGCAAAGAATCAGACATAACTGAAGCAACTTAGCACACATGCATATATATAAATATATATTGGATATATATTTATACTCACACATATACACATATGAATATATATTACTATAAATGTTTATTGTGAATGAAATGCATGAAATGATAATTATTACTTGAATGTCACTCAAATATTTCATGTCTATTTCAATTTTTAAAATGCTGTTGACATTTGCTAAATTAATTTTGTAGCCTGTGGATTGAAAAACACTATTCTAGGTGGTCTGCACATATCCAGCCACAGATGACTTCCACATTACTGTAAACAGGGGCAGACTCATGAAAAGGTGCCATACGTACCAGTTGGTGCAGAATGACATTATCAACTCCGAGGTTCATTCGGTACATCTGCTGCAGATGTGGCCTTTCTCTTCATTGCATTTGCTAAGATCACTGTCAGTATTTCTTTATCATATTAAAGGCACTCAGGAAATCAGTTATTGCTAAATGGATAAATACAAGTGTCATTCCTTGACATCAAATTTACTTGAAATGTCAATAGCAATTTTCCTTACAGAAATATGAACATAAAGGAATCAGTACATATTTGAAAAACTGTATCACTAGATGTTGTCTTTACAACTTGCTTATATATTGAGGGCTTCTCTGGTAACTCAGTTGGTGAAGAATCCGCCTGCAATGCAGGAGACCCCAGTTCAATTCCTGGGTCAGGAAGATCCCTGGAGAAGGGATAGGCTACCCACTCCAGTATTCTTGGGCTTCCCTTGTGGCTCAGCTGGTAAAGAATCTTCCTGCAATGTGGGAGACCTGGGTTCGATCCCTGGGTTGGGAAGATCCCCTGGAGAAGGGAAAGGCTACCCACTCCAGTATTCTGGCCTGGAGAATTCCATGGACTGTATAGCCCATGAGGTTGCAAGAGTCAGACATGACTGAGTGACTTTCACTTTCACTATATTGTGGCACACTTTAAAAAAAATAATTATGTTAAGAATTCACATATTGTTTATAATGATAATAATTATTTCCCATACTACCTTACTTTCTTAGTGTCTTAAAATTTGTGGGGTCAAGGCCAAGTTGACCTTCTAATGAGTTCTATGGCCCATCTCCCTAGAATGAACAAAATTTTGATTCCATAGACCCTCATTTGAGAACCTTAACCTGAGAAGAGGTCACTGTTCATACCCTCTATCCAGAGATCAGTGTCTCTTAAAAGCACCTTGACTGGGAGGAAGCGTTGCACTGTTGGTATGTAAACCAGCAGCTCTTTATGTGATTGTCCCAGGGCCCCTTTCACATGCACTCATTCGGCAGTACCTGCTGGATCAGGACCGGAGCCAGTCTAGGCAGCAGCCCTGTGCGTCCTGTGTTACCATATCCCTCAGACAGGGCTGTAGGACCAGCGCTGTGGAGTAGTATCAGTTGCAGTCAGCCCTCTAGAGGTATTTGAATCTCTTTCCAAAGTCCCCATGTCAGGGACAAGACATAATCATAATATATATATATACACATAAATATATATATTTTTAATGTGTTAATTAAAGTATTTCCTAGATCATACCAAATATTGTGCTTTTTGATAAACATGATGCAGAACATCAACAAGAAACAGAAAGTCCATGGAGATCTTAAGCTAAGCGCTCTATATATAAAGCACAGGAGCAGGGCACCACTCCCACCTTTTGGTAACAGTTTAATTGCAGGTTCAAGTTTAGGGAGGATAATAAACCTATTTTGAACATGCTGTGTGCTTATTTGCTCAGTCGGGTCCGACTCTTTGCAGCCTCATTGACTGTAACCGCCAAGCTCCTCTGTCCACGGGGATTCTCTAGGCAAGAATACTGAAGTGGGTTGCCATGCCCCACTCCAGGAGATCTTACCAATGCAGGGATTGAACCCTGGTCTCCCGCATTGCAGGCGGATTCTTTACCGTCTGAGCCACTATTAAAGTTCCCAAGTTGTAGAAAATGTACCTTCCTTGATATTCTGGAAAAGAGAGCGTGTGCTAATAGAGCTTGCTTTAGCCCTGCCCTTCATGTTTCACACTGGCTGTACGAGCCCTCATATCACATACTGTCCCTACCTCTTGGCAGGATTGGAGGAGCCATCCCCACCGTGTTCTCCTACTTTGCGGAGGTGCTGGCCCGAGAGAAGCGGGGTGAGCATCTGAGCTGGCTCTGCATGTTCTGGATGATCGGCGGCATCTACGCCTCGGCCATGGCCTGGGCCATCATCCCGCACTATGGTAAGAGGCCGGCCTTGCCCCAGCAGGGCGGTCCCCTTGTTTTGTTTCAGCTTCTGTTTCCACCCGTTCCCTCTCTCGTCAATGCTGCTTTGGGAACAGTGCCATCATGCCTCTCCCTTTTGTGGTGTCTAGGATCCACATCCCCAACCCCTTATAGATCTGTATGAGGTAGGACTGTGCCAGCGGCCCTTTGGGAAGACTTTTCATTTGGCTGTTTTCAATGTCTCCACTTTCCCCTGTTCCCTTTGTGCTGTCAGCATGGGGTCCCGTGGAAGTGGAGGACGCACAGTGAAAGGATGTGAGTGAAAGGATGCACAGATCATAGCCCATAAGGCAGCTTGGCTTACAGATGGGCTCCTCACGCATGTGAGACACTACGAGTCCCTTGATTCATCTCATCTCGGCCTAGCCCACGGCTCAGCCCATGGCAGCCTCGCCTCTTCCAGAAGCTCAGAACTGGGATGGGAGCAGGGAGAGTCCCGTCTCCTTAAGGACCATCAGTTTGCAGAGCCTCAGAGGTGACTCTACAGCCCTCCATGGCTCCCGTCCTCAGCCTCCCCTGAGCACTCACTGTTCTGCCACCTCAGGACACCTGAAGGTTTCGTGTTTCTGAGCAGTGCTCACACTGTCAGAAGCCACAGCTCCCAGCTGCTTCACCCATAAACCGTGAAATGCCGGGAGAGTTTAACAGAATCTAGGAATTAAATTTGATGTAGAAGGAGAGGGAAAGGTACCTGTTCTGGCTATATTTATGTGTGTATGAGTGCGTGTGCATGTGTGTGTATGAGTGTATGCATGTGTGTGTATGAGTGTGTGTGCATGTGTGTGTGAGAGAGCAGGATGAAGCTGACAAAGCATGAATACTGGATATATTTAAACCACCATGGCTTCAAAACCTCACTCTGTTCTATCTGAAATCTCAAAATATTAGATTTCAAAAATTTACTATTTGCTCATTTTCTATTTTTCTGCCTTAAAAAAAAATAACAGAGCAACTTTTCATTATAAAGCGTGGTTCTGTTAGGAAACAAATTTAAGTGAATTTAACTCATTGCTAAAATCAAAGACAAGATGGACTTCAAGGTTCAGATGCATTGTGATTTGTTTTCCATATTGAGCTTTAAAATTCATGTTGTCACACTCATCCTTTTAATAAACCTGGAAAGTTATATGCAAACCAAAGCTTTATTTAACAACACAAGTACAAAAAAAAAGAAAGAAAGAACACCCAGAAGACTTAGGAAATTAGTTACTGGTCCCAGAGAGAACTTTTCTTTGTCAAACATTTTCGTGTGATAGGTTTCTCATTTTTAGACTCTTCAGTCACTTTTGGGCCAGTGATGCCCTCGTTCAGGCCATTACCCATATCCACCATGAGGCTTGTCTGTTCATATCTATCATGAGGCTTGCCTCCTGCCACCATCTGAGGAATTAAGGAGATTTTCCTCCTTCATCTGGGTTCTAAGGACCCCAGCCATGCTCAGAACTTCCCCTGTATGGCAGCATCTAACACCCACCCCACTCAGCTTGCTATTCCAAATGGAAAAGTCACTTAGCTACTACATAAGGAATTGTTTCTTAGGAAATATGTATCAGGAGACAAAAAGGAGATGAAGGACCTGGGCAGAGTCCAGCTGTACCCAGCAATGCCCCCAGAACCGCCGTTAAATCATATTCAGCCTTTGTGCAAATTGAAATAAGCTGGCGGGTCTGGGTGGCCCCAGCTGCAGCCTCACTGGCAGTGTCTGCCAGGGACTTGTGCAGCGCGCAGCCTGGCACCTGGGCCCCTTCTGAGGCCACCGTGCTCTGCATCTCAGCCTCTGGTGGCAGCACAGCCCCTTACCTGCCGGCTTCACTGCCCTCCGCTTCCAGTCCTCCCTTCCCACCACGCCTCAACCTCAGAACGCCTCCTGCTGGCCTCCCTCAGCTCATAGCTCAGGCTGGCCTCTGTCGTCTGTGCGTATTTACTGGGCCTGGACATGACTGCTTTTGGTTTTGATTTTGTTTCCTCACTTCCTCACTCACTCCAGATTCCTGCCTTTCACACATTCCTGCCCTTGACCTTGAATAGCCCTTGGAGGGCTTCAGGTTTTGCCTCAACTGTCCGTGGCTGAACTACGAAAAAATGAGCATGATCCCCACCTTTTCCTTCCACAAGCACACATAAAATGTTCTTATTTAGAAGAAAAAAGTCCCCCGAGATCATACGTAGCTAGAAAGAGGGAGGTTGTGAACCATAAACAATTCTTGAAAAGTTACAAAGACAATCACAATACAGCA
This sequence comes from Neotragus pygmaeus, assembly GCA_006410875.1. Taxonomy (NCBI): domain Eukaryota; kingdom Metazoa; phylum Chordata; class Mammalia; order Artiodactyla; family Bovidae; genus Neotragus; species Neotragus pygmaeus. The sequence continues at coordinate 25,019 of SJYV01016546.1, read as the reverse complement.
GAATCAAATGGATCTGTGGCCAACATTACTTTCTGTATTGAAGGAACCAATAATGACCTGGTTAAGAAATTAGTAACAAAAAATTAAAACCTTATGCCCATGCTGGTAGGCTGCAGTCCATGGGGTCGCACAGAGTTGGACACGACTGAGTGACTTCACTTTCACTTTTCACTTTCATCTGTTGGAGAAGAAAATGGCAACCCACTCCAGTGTTCTTGCCTAGAGAATCCCAGGGACAGCGGAGCCTGGTGGGCTGCCGTCTTTGGGGTCGCACAGAGTCGGACACGACTGAAGCGACTTAGCAGCAGCAGCAGCAGCCCATGTTTTACTGAAGTTTTCCATGGTCAGAGGTGTGTCCAAAAAAGAGCAAAAGAAAAACCCAACCAATTACTGTTGTTAATCCTGGGTCTGTGTTAGAATCAACAGGGGAGAGTTTTTAAAATACCCTTGCTGAGTTCATTTTATACTCTTGCAGCTTGAAGAGTTGTTTTGTTTTTTGTTTTTTTCAAAATAAAAGAGTTAAATTTTAAAAATCCCATGCTGAAGCTTCTGGGGGTGATGATGTTCTGTATCTTGATGGGAATGGGTTTTAAGAGCCTGTGTGTGTTCAGTCACTCAGTCATGTCCTACTCTTTGCAACCCCATGGGCTACAGCCCTCCAGGCTCCTCTGTCCATGGGATTGTCCAGGCAGCAATACTGGAGTCAGTTGCTGTTTCCTCCTCCAGGGAATCTTCCTGACCCGGGGATTGAACCCACATCTCCCGCATTGGCAGGCGGACTCTTTACCATATGAACCATCTGGGAAGCCCAGGTTTCAGGATTTATTCACAAAAATCCATTAAGCTGGGTGCTTTTAGATTTGTGCGTGTCATTATATGGTGGTTAACCCCAAATCAACTGAGTCAGATTCTCTGGGATGGGGACTCAGCATATATCCTTATTAACATGCCCAGGTGGTTCTCACATGCAGTCAGGTTTGAGATTTGTCAGCCCTGTACCTCTCTCAGTGGGTGATGCCAAAGCCCCTGGGACTGCCTCGTGTGTATACAGGGCAGCTGTGAACTGGAACAAAGAGTGAGCCTGACCTGTGTGCTTGACTTACCTAGTTGGTGTTGGAGTTTTAATATTGTTGGTTTCATCCAGGCTAAAAGACTTTTTCATACATCCGGTTCAGAATCACACTTTAAAGGTAACTTTAACATGTGTCTTTCCGATGACACATCTTTTTACTTTACTTAAAAATGACTAAGGGTCAAAAGTCCATCTACTTTCCCTACAGCCTCTGAGAAAATAAGAAGCTTTCTGTTTTTCCTCTGAAATTCTGCAGGGTATAAATGGTGCAATGGCCCACAGAAATAACAGGGGCATAGGGGTCCTTGTCCCTTCATCCTCTTTCATTTGGGGGACCTCTGACCACTGCCACCTGTACAGTGGATTGAATTTTCCCCTTGCAGGGAAGGCAGTCAGGGCAGAATAAAGTGACCCAGAGCCAGGTACTGGCCCTTCCCACGCTAGCAATAAGATTTGCTCTGAAGGAAAGAAATTAGTAATTGGCATCACATGACAAGATTGTCAAGGGATAAAGGATACATATAGTCGTGGGGAACGCAGTCAGGCTTGTATTTCTGGATGTCACCTTTCTGCATCTGTGGCAGAGCAGTCTGTGCACAAGACCCGAGCCGGATGCCATGAGGCCTGAATTCTGACTCCCGACAAGCTTCTGAAGCAAAGTTGACCTTGAGCTGGCCACTCAGGATGCTGAAACTTGGAGGGACTCTTAGGAAGTTAGACACAACCTCCAGAAAGGATGTTTGAACAGCTACCAGGGTGGGCAAGTTGAGATATAGGCAGTGCCAGGCGTTGCTCACAGACCTCGGATCCACCCGGCCTGCAGCCGAGGCCAAGTTTCCGTACCAGCATCAGAGGATGATGTACTGTGTGCTCCCCAGAGACAGATGGTTGCCAGCACCTGAAGGTTCTGAGGAGATGTTAGGAGGCAGAGTACAGGATGTCACGGCTCCAGGCAGCTTTCCTGCCACCATCTCCCTGGGACCAGCTCCTTCCAGCCAGGAGCTTCGGGACTTTCTCAACCTGTGGCAAAAAGCAGTCTCCATAAAGCTAGTGGGGTGGGGGAGAAGACCCTGCCCAGAAGGAAACGCCCTGGCCTCAAAGCTCAGGTGCCTGCAGCAGCTAAGAGCAGGTGTTAGAAAGTATGGTTCCTCTTGACCCACACCGCTTTTCAAACCTCTGACTTCTGACCCAGAGTGGATACTGGCTTCCGATTTACAAAAGAACAAGCACGATGTTTGAGAGCAAATGGCAAAGATGCAAAGGCTGTCGTGCAGCCTTTCTCCCCTCTCCCACACCCCCTCTGAATCAGGACACATCAGCATTGGATGCAAGCCCCAACGCCTTAAGGAGAAAATGGGTCCGGGAGCTGAATCCTGGGTCCTTTCCCTCCTTGGCTGAGAGCTTTCATTGCGTCCCAGGCTTTGGAGTCATCGCGGGGTTGCTGCGCTTTCCGCTCCATTAAACTCTCTGTCGTCATTTTCTTTTAAATTTGCGTGTGTGTCAGATGAGGTGCTGTCCCCTGCCCAGATGCCTGACAGTGCCCAGCAAGGCATTCAGTTAGCTAAGGGAGAAGGCTATCGGTTCAGCACGAAGCGCCTCAGCTCTTAAAGCGTACGGCACCCAGGCTGTGCTCAGCACTGGAGCATCTCTACCGCTCCCAATGCCAGCCCCTCGCTGCAGACCTCAGGGACCAAGCTGGGGACGCCCACAAAGCCCAAACCCCACACAGCCCTCCCCTTCCAGCTATAGTGTGCTGTCTGGGCCTAAAAACACACAGTCCTGAGGTTGTCTGAATTATCAAGATGTCTTCTACTTCCTTTAGTTACAAGAAGCGTGAAGTTGATGCATTTCTTCCGCCGAATGGTGAAACTGGGATGAAGGTAGGAGGGGATAGTCCAATAGCTGTCTGGTTGATGAAGGAAACAGGGAAGGCCGTGCACATGATGTGCACAAGGAGGAAGGCACTGCAGCCAACAGCAGGAGACAACAGTGAAAGCTGATTACTGAGTCTTAGCCCCGCCACTCCTAGGTGTGAGCTCTGGAAAGCTTTTCAGTCCCCCCGTCCCACTTCCTAAGTCAGCATTTGGGGATTCAGTGAAATGATCATGTTAGAACGCCTAGTTCAACTAGTGTTCAAAAGTGGTAGCTGTTATTGCTATCAGGTTCATATCCTATATGGGAAACCTGTTCTTTGTCAGCATAGCCCAGTGTGAGCTCAGAGTTACAGAAAAGAGGGAAAATGAGCTAAAATGTGTAAACCTTGCCTAGAGAGTGAGATCAGGGGAAGCAGAGAGGAGAAAAAATGAGAAAAGATGTAAAGATAATGAGAGAGATTCAAGGAATAAACAATAGCATAGAATCTTGATAACCCGCAGCCCAGTGAATCAGAATCTTCCATCCACGTGTTTGCTGGATGAATTAATAACCACAGGGCACATCCCATATAAAGATCCATTTTAAAGGTGTGGTGCCACTGCTCAGGTACGTGGCGCAAGAGCCGATGGCCCTTACCTGCTGGCATGCATTGCTAGCTGACCTGTGCATTACATGGACATCCCAGAGCCAAGCTCTGTCTCAGTAGCGAGGTATCCTGTGCTCCAGACGCAGGCAGGCAGCATGGGCTGACCTAAGACAGGCCCTGGCTCCAAGCCATCTCTGCCGCTCTTCCAGCGCTGTCGCCTTTAGGGCACTTTCTTAGGCTCTCTGGCTCTCAGTGGCCTCATCTATAAAATGGGCAAAATACCCTTACAGGGTGCTGTACTAAAGGACTGTATACAAAAAGTGGTTACTTAGCACAGGGCCTGACACAATTTCCATAAATGGGGCTGAAGTTGAGCTAAGGGAGGAAGAAGGAACTGGAATATTAAAAAGAGTTGTTTTGCAAGATGCAGTCCTTAGGGGTACCACCTGCGGTTAGAAAATCATAGTTACCAACGTGTGTCATAGACAAGGTGTCCCAGGCCCTCACTCAGATAAGGTGCTTAGCACAGACTAACGTGTGTCAGAAGGAGAATCCGAGCCCACATGAAGGGGGGTACAGTTAGGGCTGGGCTTCCCTGGTGGCTCAGTGATAAAGAACCTGCCTGCCAATGCAGGAGACTCGGGTTTGATCCTTGGTTGGGAAGATCCCCTGGAGAAAGAAATGGCAACCCACTCCAGTATTCTTGCCTGGAGAATCCCATGGNGGCAGGCGAGGAGGGGGGGCGGAAGGAAGGGGGAGAGGAAAGTCAAACACTGAGCATCCCAAAGTGCCAGCGAAGCGCCGCTCCACCCACCAAGCCTAGGTCCCGCCCCAATCCCCACTCCACAGGCTTAAGCTCATCCCAAAATAGTCACTGGAAGGACTGTTGCTGAAGCGTCAATACTTTGGCCACCGGATGCGAAGAGCCGACTCATTGGAAAAAGACCCCGATGCTGGAAAAGACTGAGGGCAAAAGAAGAAGGAGGGCCGGCAGAGGATGAAATGGTTAGAGAGCATCACCGACTCAAGGGACACAGATTTGTGCCAACTCCGGAAAACAGTGGGCAGAGAAGCCTGGCGCGCTGCAGTCCATGGGGTCACAGAGTCGGACACGACTTAGCAACTGAACAAACAACAATAACAACTAGCCCGGACCATGTGGCATACGCCCCGCCCCTAACTCCACCCTCTAGGTCCGGTCAGACCCCACCCCAGAGCTTAACCTTGCCCCCAACCGGGGGAAAGAAACTAGAATTTCTCCTCCAAGGTCTTAAAAGAGGAGTTAACCTCCCCGCCACTGGCCGCAGCTCCTTTGGCCCTGAGAGCCAGTGCCTCGGCCACTTCCGCTGCTGGGGGCCCTGACACCGGAAGCGGAAGTGCGCCGCGGCCGCGGACGGAGGTGGCTGTGCTGGACCGCGCGGCGCCTTGCGGTGGGAGTGTCTCCGGCCAGTCTACAGGTGCGGCCCATCCCCTCGGGACTGCTCGGCGGGAGCGGGGAGGGGTCTGAGGGCCTAGAACGGACTAGCTGGCCAAGGGACTGCCTCCCCGCGGTCCGCCTGGGGCTGGGGCGGCTACCGCATAGCTTGGCTGTGCAGCTGAGCTCCCCCTCTCCAGTCTGTCGAGCTCAGGTACTCCTTGTTTGGGGAGACGGGACTGTCATCCACTTATTGCGTGGGAAATCACGAAGTATAGTCCGGGTCCCGCAGCGAAGGAGTGGTGCACCAGCTGGCTCCAGCATTCACTTGTCCTTCCGGATTTGTAGGCCTACCGTATCTCTTTTATGCAGGATAATTTTTTTATTAATAAATCACGTTTTGTTGCATATTGCGTTTCAGATTATCCAGCTCTGCCCAAGGAAATTTAGGGCTGAGTCTACGTGTGCAAATTCGTTTGAGTGACTTGGCATGTGGATTTGAAAAATGGAATGTACTTTCTATCGAAGGATGAATTAGATGATTTTTTTTTTTTTTGCTACTGACAAGTTGCAGTTTTTTAGCTTAGGACCTGTTAGTTTTCCTTTCCCTTTGTTTTTCTTTCTCCTTCCTTCTTTCCTTTCCTTCAAAAGCGCTTTAAATTTGTGACCTTTACTTTGTATCAGTTTTACTTAACTGCGAGGGAAGCGAGTCTAAATAAAAGCTATTTTTCACTTATGTCACAAGTCTTACTAACATCAATGAAAAGTAAGGTTATTTACTTCTTTTCAAGTTGGCTCCAGCCTGTAATCAGCAGAAGGCTTCAAAACTTGCGATGCCAGGAAAAAGAACATAAGGTTTGTTAGTACTGGGAACTGAAGTTGAGTTGGCATAAATTGAATGTCTTTTTAAAATAATAGGGTTAAGACTCACTTCTTTTTTTAAATTTATTTTAACTGGAGGCTAATCACTTTACAACACTGTGGTGGTTTTTGCCCTACATTGACATGAATCCAGGCACAGATGTGCATGTGTCCCCTGTCCCAACCCCCCTTCCC
>SJYV01016546.1:0-17668 GCA_006410875.1 Neotragus pygmaeus | reverse complement strand
GAGATGTGGGTTTGATCTTTGAGTCAGAAAGATTCCCTGGAGTAGGAAATGACAACCCACTCCAGTATTCTTGCCTGGAGAATCCCATGGACAGAGGAATCTGGCTGGATACAGTCCATGCGGTCGCTAAAGAGTCAGACTTGGCAACTCAACAACAGCAATGATAGTCACATTTACTTCTCTGGGATCTTTTAAAGATTAGTGGTGGTGGTGGTGGTGGTGGTGGTGGTGGTGTGTGTGTGTGTGTGTATGTAGGCATGTGCCTTTTTAACCTAGCTGTACTGATAGTTGATTTTTTGGGCACATTTTCATTGGAGGGGGGCCGATGTTTAATGAACTGGACCCTGAACAGGGGAAACAATGACCAAAATAGATTTAGCACTTGCCCCTGTGGAGGTTTTAGTCTAGCTAGGAAGACAGATTTTAAATTAACAATAAGGGTGATGTGTGTGGCGACTTAAAAATATTGCACAATGTGAAAAATTGCACAACTTGAGAGTTGTGCATTGTTTTATTTGGGGGCAAATTGAGGACTGCAGACCAGGAGATAGCACCTCAGATAGTTCTGAGAAACTGTCCCAAAGAGGTAGGTGAGGAAGGTCAAGATATAAGATTTTGTTGAAGGGGGAGTTCAGTGCAACCTGGTACTTACTTTACAGAAAGTTTTCTGCTAGTCACGAGGAGCTGATGTCACCATGAAGGGAGTTAGTGCTTTACTAGATATGAGGAGATGAAAAGATTGGGTTCATAAAACCAGTTCCTAAAAATATCTATCTGAAGACCTGTTCCACCAGTTTTCCTGAGGCATATTGCCTCATGTATTCTCCACCCTGAACTCTCTTCAGGGCATGTCAAAGGTCAGTGGCAGCCCCAGCAGCATCACAAGATACAGTCCCAGGAGAGGCAGATGGCTGATGCACTTGACAAGTGCCAGTTGTGGTTGACACACCCATAAGATGTTACACAAAATTCCATTTGAACTTTTTGGCCAAACCAATAGAAAACACAAATCAGGAGAACTTAAGAAAGTCAGGAAAATTATCTTAAAAGGGACAAACGTTCGAACCTGAAAGATGCGTTGTATATAGCTAGACAAAGAGTCAGGTTGTGGAATCGGAGTAGGGAGGAGATTTGAAAGGACCGTAGAAGCATAATCTCTCAGGCAGTACAAAGCCTGGCATGTTCCAGGAGCTGAGAAAAGATGGAGGAAGTTAAAACAGAAAGCCAAGTGTGGAGTGAAAGAGTTGAGTGGAGAGGAGGGAGGGCATGGAAGATCATGGTAAGCTTTGGACCTTGTTTTAAGGCCATTTGGAAGCCATTGAATCAGAGTTTTAAATATGGGGTAATATGATTTTGTTGATGATTTAAACAAAACACTAGCTTCTGGATTCAGCATGGCGTTTAGGATGGATAAGAATGAATGCAGAGTCCACATGTATAGAAGCTTGGGTAGGTTCAGAACTCAGATGATTTTTGAGCTGAAAGAGTTGGAGTTTGGTGATGATGGTGAAATTGGAAAAGCTTGAATGTTTAAGATGTGTAGGAGGTAGAATTAGAATATTTGGTGTTTGACGTATTCTCTCTACCATGTGATATAGAGTAAGGGTATAAGTTAGTCGCTCAGTCGTGTCTGACTCTTTGTGACCCCATGGACTGGGGCCCGCCAGACTCCTCTGTCAATGGAATTCTTCAGGCAAGAATACTGGAGTGGGTTGCCATTCCTTTCTCCAGGGGATCTTGCCAACTCAGGTTTTGAACCTGGGTCTCCTGCATTGCAGGCAGATTCTTTACCATCTGAACCACCAGGGAAGCCCATGATACAGAGTGGGGGTTGGCAAACTGTGACCTGTGGGCCAAAACTGCTCCAGTGCTAGTTTCTATTAATAAAGTTTTATTTGAACATGATAAAACACAATAATCTTGCCTGGAGAATTCCATGGACAGGGGATCCTGGCAAGCTACAGTCCAGTGACTCAATCATTCACTCATTGAAACACATGTGTTTACATGCTCCCTATGGCTGTTTCTGTGCTACAATCACAATTAAATAGTTGCCATACATATGGCTCACAGACTTTTTCCCCTCAATTTCCTGATTTCATTACTTATTTATTATTTTTAACTGTGCCTGGTCTTTGTTGCTGCACAGACTTTCCTCTAGTTGTGGCAAGTAGGGGCTACTTTCTAGTTGCGGTGCACGGGCTTCTCATTGTGGTGGCTTCTCTTGTTGCTCACAAGCATGCAAGCTTCAGAGTTGTAGCACGTGGGCTTAGTAGTTGCAGTTCCCAGAGTCTAGAACATAGGCTCAGTAGTTGTGGTGCACAGGCTTAGTTGCTGTGAGCCAAGTGGGATCTTCCCTGATCACGGATCGAACCCGTGTCTCCTGCATTGGCAGGTGTATTCTTTACCTTGAGCCCCCAGGGAAGCCCACCATGTAAACTCTTAGTTGTGGCATGTAGGATATAGTTCCCTGACCAGGGATCAAACCTGTGCCCCCTGCATTGGGAATGCAGAGTCTTAGCCACTGGACCACCAGGGAAGTCGTGTGGCCCACAAATCCTAAGCTACTTGTTATCTAGCCATCTATAGAAAAAGTTTGCCAACCTCTAATATGTAAAGTACGCATCAAGTGCCGTGCTGGTGGCAGGATTTGGAGTCCTGAAGTCCTGAAGAAAGTGGTGGTTGTTGTTTAGTCACTAAGTCGTGACCAACTCTTTGTGATCCCATGCACTGCAGCACCCCAGGCTCCCATGTCCTTCACCATATCCCGGAATTAGTTCAAACTCACATCCACTGAGTCAGTGATGCCATCCAATCATCTCATTCTCTGTCACCCCCTTCTCCTCCTGCCCTCAGTCTTCCCCAGGATCAGGGTCTTTTCCAGTGAGTCAGCTCTTCACATCAGGTGGCCAAAGTATTAGAACATCAGCTTCAGTATCAGTCCTTCGAATGATTATTCAGAGTTAAATTTTTTTGGATTGACTGATTTGATCTCTTTGATGTCCAAGGTATTCTCAAGAGTCTTCTACAACACCACAGCTCGAAAGCATCCATTCTTTGGCACTCAGCCTTCTTTATGGTCCCACTCTCACATCTGTACATGACTACTGGAAAAACCGTAGCTTTGTCTGCACAGACCTTTGTCAGCAAAGTGATGTCTGTGCTTTTTAGGTCACTGTCTAGGTTTGTAACAGCTTTTCTTTTAAGGAGCAAGCATCTTTTAATTTTAGGGACACAGTTCTGTACTTGGAAGATTTACGTTATTGTTGGAGAGAGAGGCAAACTCATCTAAACAAATACATATAAAAATCCCAACTTGATAAGGGTAATGGAGGAAAAGTAGAAAGTGTTAGAGGTTTTTTTGTTTAAAAAAATTTTTGTTGTTGTTGTTGATGTGGACTTTTTATAATCATTTAATCTGTTAAAATAATGTTTCTGTTTGGTTTTGGTTTCTTGGCCATGAGGCATGTGGGATCTTAACTGCCTGACCAGGGATAGAACTCGAACTCCCTGCATTGAAAGATGAAGTCTTAATTACCAGACTGCCAGGGAAGTCCCTTGAGGTGTTTTAAGGGAGCTTCCTAGGTAGCTCAGTGGTAAAGAATCTGCCTGCTAATGCAGGAGACTCAAGTTTGAAGGAAATGGTAACCCACTCCAGTATTCTTGCCTGGGAAATCCTATGGACAAAAGGAGCCTGGTGGGCTACAGTCCATGGTACTGCAAAGAGGTGGACACAACTGAGTGACCACACAACAACAACAAAGAGGAGAGGTGGTCCTTTTATTACGTGAGAGGAGTCAGTAGAAATGGTGAGGACCTGTGGTTTGAAAGATGATGAGGGACCCAATATGTTGCGTATGGAAGTAAATTTCCGAGTAATTTGGCTGTTTGGCTTGGCACCCTGCTCATGGTCCACAGAAAGGGAATTAATCACCCAGGCCAGACCCCTGCTTGGTGTTCTGCTTCCTCTTGTTTCTCCTCTTACCTCCGTCTTTCTTATTGCAGGAAGGACACACACTGAAACTTTATACCCTGGCGCTGACATCATGGTGAGGGGGAAGATTGAGTCTGGATGGTTGTGGGGGTGGGATAATCTTGTGCTCGGGACCCTGTCTGCTCTCTCAGAAAGGGGAGGGAAGTGTGGAGCATCTTTAGCGCTGTCCCTGGGACGTTTTAGCCTCTTTCAGTGCATGACCTGCAGTTCAGAGGGAACTGGCTTGGATGGAGGGTTCCCTAAGCAACCCTGGGGTTTGGTACCTAATTCCGGCATCTAACGGCAGTGAGGGGGCTCAGATTGAGCCGGCAGCCACAGAACTCCTCCACGGCCATCCCTGCCATTGCTTGTGAGACCTACCGAAAACACACGTGTCTCTAAAAATTAAGGTTAATTAAAATCCAACAAAATTTAAACCTTAGCTTCTCAGTTACCAAACCACATTTCTCAAGTGCTCAGGAGCCACACGTGCTGGTGGCTGCCTTTTTTTTTGGAAAGTGCAGGCATGGAACATTCCATTCATGACAGAGAGCTTTACCAGTCAGTGCTGATCTAGAGAATTCCGAGATTAAAAGGCCATCACGTTTTCCAGATGCAATGGAAGTCCAGTTTTAACAGGCATAAAACAATGACTCATCCTAGGGACTTCATGAAAATGAAAAGAGCAAGCTCAAACTTCGGATGCCTTGAATAAGGAGTTCAGGAAAACCTCGGTAAAGCTGAGAAGAACAGGCTCTGTCATCACTGGATAGTGCAGCAGCAGAGAGCCAACGCTTATACTTTCAAATTTGTCCAAATGTTAAAAGAAAGTAATTATTTTTGGTTGGGTATGCCATATGAGCTCTGTCCCAGCGACTCTTCAGTTCTGCCCTAGTAGCACAGTGACAACCACAGAGATGAACAGATGGGTGTGGTCACGTGCCAATAAAACTTTATTTAGACAAACAGGAGGCAGGCCGGGTTTGCTGAGCCCAGCTTTGCAGAGAACACTGAATATTCTCGCACTGGGTCTGCCTTCCCCAAGGGATAAGCCCTCATTCTGTAGAATGGTGGGGGTGGTCCTTGCTGAGCCGCAATACATGCGCTGCCTTAGGAATCAGTCACCTTAGAGGATGTGGCGATGGAGCTCATCCAGGAGTGGACGTTGCTGGACGATGCTGGGAGGAACCTGTGCAGACACGTGCTGCAGGACAACTGCAGGACCCCGGCGCCCAAGGGTAAGGCTTTTGCTACTCTGGTTCTTCCTGTATGCAGACGCTTTTTTTTTTTTTTTAAATTATTTCTTTCTTTATGGCTGTGCTGGGTCTTTCTTTACTTGGGGTGAGGGGGACCTACTCTCTGGTTGTGGTGCGCGGGTTTCTCACTGCAGCGACTTCTCTTATTGTGGAGTACAAGCTCTGGGATGCACAGGCTTCAGTAGTTGCGGCTCCCTGGCTCTAGAGCACTGGCTCAGTAATTGTGGTGCATGGGGTTAGTGGCCCCATAGCATGAGCGATCTTCCTGGACCGGAGATTGAACCCACTACGTCTCCTGCATTGGTAGGTGGGGAGGCCCTGCAGATACCCTTTAAGTGCCTGCCACATGGCCACAGTGATGCAATGTGGGTTTCATAAGGTTCGTCATTCATGGGCCTTCGTAGGATAACAGCTGCATGCACTCAGTGGACTTCATTCTCTCTTCCTTGGTGGCTCAGATGGTAAAGAATCTGCCTGCATTGCGGGAGACTCAGGGTCAGTCACTGGGTCAGGAAGATCCTCTGGAGGAGGGCATGGCTACCCACTCAAGTATTCTTGCCTCTCGGAGAATTCCATGGACAGAGGAACTACAGAGGACCCTAGTGGGCTATAGGTCATAGGGGTTGCAAAGAGTTGGACATGACTGAGGGACTAATACTTTCTCCATGGTGAGGACCTGCATAGGTCTCCTTGAGTTTGGCCTTGGAACTTAGAGAACCTCAGTTCGGAAGGGCAGAGAGGAGAGTGTTGGTGGTTTGGGCCCTTGTAAAGGAACCTCATTGAATTCATTAAAAAAAAAATGGATGTGATTGCTTAGGTCCCCGCCTACTTGCTTGGCTTCAGGAGCTAAGGCCCAGGTGGAGAGTGGGCAGGCTGGGGAAGCATTTATTTTCCTCTGCAAGCCTTTCCTCCCTCGGCCCATATGTCCTTCTCCAGCAGCAGGGACTCCACTATGCAAAGCCAGTCTCGTCTCCCAGGTGGAGCCAAGAGAAGAGCTGAAAGCAGCAGAGCACGGTGTTCTCTGTGCCACGGGTGTGGGTAAGTACCCGGGGGCATAGGGTGTCGAGACCCACCCAGACTGGGGTTGAGGGGTGGGTGCTGCTGGGAAGGGTCACTTTGTAAGATTTGTAAGATTCTTTATTCTGAGGGGAAATAAGACTGTTTGGGGTGAGTTCCTCTAACTCTTCCCTTTTTTCACTTTCTAACTCTCCTCTAATGGTTGGTTTCAGATTCATGTTGCTGTATGGCAGAAACCAGCACAATGTTGTAAAGCCGTTATCCTCCAATTAAAAATAAATAAATTAAAAAAGTTGAAAAAAAGATCTGTTTCAATTTCTATTTTTTAAGGTTTTTTTTTTTAAAAAGTGTATACTGTTTTTAAAATTGGAGGATAATTGCTTTAGTGTTGTGTTGGCTTCTGCTGTTCCACAATGCGAATCAGCCACAAGTATACACACATCCGCTCTCTCTTGAAGCTCCCTCCCACCCCATCCCACCACTCTAGGTTGTCAGAGCACTGGTTGAGCTCCGTGTGTTACACAGCAACTTCCCACTTGCTATCTGTTTTGCATACGTAATGTATATGTTTCAGTGCTCCTCTCTCAATTCGTCCCACCCTCCCCTTCCCCCGCTGTGTACACAAGTCTGTTCTCTATATCTGTGTCTCTGTTCCTGCCCTGCACATCAACTTGTCTTTTTTTTAAAAATTGAGATATTCACACACTGTAAACTTCACCCTTTTAAAGTGTACAAGTTTTTAGTATATTCACAAAGTTGTACAACCATCACCACTATCCAGCTCTGGAACACTTCTACCACCTCAAAAAGAAACCCTGTACTGATTAGCGGTCACTTCCTATCCCTCCTCCCACAGCCCCCAGTAACTGCCAATCCACCTTCTGTCTCTGTGGATTTGCCTGTCCTGGACATTTCGTACAGATGGACTCATACATCCGTATCTGTCTTCTTTCACTCAGCATCGTGTTTTTTGAGGCTCCTTCATGTCATAGCATGAGAGGCTTCATTGCTTTTTAAGACCGAATGGCAGTCCTCCTTAAAAGNTGTGTGTGTGTGTGTGTGTGTTTGAAAAGCACGGTCCTGAAAATACCCTTGCTGAGCTGAAATTGTCATTAACCTAATTAGGTCTGTTATCCAAGCCTTACAATTAGCACTATCACCAAGTCTTGGTAACCAACTGCTGTGCCTTTAAATGAACTGTCACCTGGGGGGATATAAAAATTGTCATCTTCTAAAATGTTCCTTGTTTGAGCATATGATCATTCCACAGATTTCTGTCCATAATACTGAATTGGCTTAGAGGGCAAGAGGAATGTACAATTTTATGGGGAAGGTAGAGAAGGCTTCCTTGATATCTCAAGATACAAGCTATAGAATCTAGACTTCCATTTTTCTGCTATATGCATATCGGGGTCCCCAGAGGAATACTCCATTAGCTTGCCCAGATTGTTAAGGCCAAAGGCCATAGAGCTGCCCATCTATTTTCTACAAGTACAATGTTCTTTCATTTGTAAGGTGTAAATCAGACTTCAGCTTTTACGTAACTTACCAGCAGAGGCATTGATGCTGAATGAACTGGAAGTTTCTGTTCTCTTATGGGTTGATTGAATGTTTACATTTTGTGCAGTTGTCTTTCTGTCAAAACTGAGCTTAGATTTTCTCTGAGTTGCTTTTGGTCCCAAAGCAAGCCCAGTTAAAGACCCAGGTGTGGCCTCCCAGCCTATGTGACCATTCAGCACGACTGAGCTCCACTGAGCATAGCTATGTGATTCCTGAAGATACACAATCAATGCCTAGGTTAGCTCGTTAGAACAGATTATTAAATAGGACAGGATTTGAGGTGGAAGCCATGATGGGGGAATCGTAGTAATTCTTAATGGAGTCTTCTCAAGCTTAGTAGGTGTTTCTTCTTTAGGAAGTACCTAATTTTTCATGTGGGCTTCCCAGGTGGCACAGTGGTAAAGAATCCACCTGCCAATGCAGGAGACACCAGAGACGCGGGTTTGGTTCCTGGCTTGGGTGATCTCCTGGAGTAGGAAATAGCAACCTATTCCAGTATTCTTGCCTGAAAAAAATTGCATGGATAGAGGAACCTGGTGGGCTGCAGTCCATGGGATTGCCAAGAGTCGGGCATGACTGAGCACACACAAACAGTATTTTATTTAATGTTGGAGTATGTTTNGAGTAGGAAATAGCAACCTATTCCAGTATTCTTGCCTGAAAAAAATTGCATGGATAGAGGAACCTGGTGGGCTGCAGTCCATGGGATTGCCAAGAGTCGGGCATGACTGAGCACACACAAACAGTATTTTATTTAATGTTGGAGTATGTTTCCCCTTGGAGACAGATTGAATTGCATTGTCCACGTATTCCTCATTCTTACGCTCACTCCCCAGTGAGCTCATCTGCTGTGCTCCTCCTCACACTCTGGAGTATCCAGGACAGAAAGCAGCCCTGAGGCTTTGGGAGGACTCTTGCAAAGAGGCTTGAAAACAGTGAGCATGAGAACTGTGTAGTGGGGACATGGCAGTGGTCAGACTCTANTTCCCCTTGGAGACAGATTGAATTGCATTGTCCACGTATTCCTCATTCTTACGCTCACTCCCCAGTGAGCTTATCTGCTCATCTGCTGTGCTCCTCCTCACATTCTGGAGTATCCAGGACAGAAAGCAGCCCTGAGGCTTTGGGAGGACTCTTGCAAAGAGGCTGGAAAACAATGAGCATGAGAACTGTGTAGTGGGGACATGGCAGTGGTCAGACTCTAAATCTGGCGAAATTAAAGGGGGCAAGATATGGCGAGAGAAAATCCTGTGGGCTGGAGCAGAGTGGGATGGTTACTGTAGATCTTAATCCAATGAGCATCCTAACTAGAAAGCACTCTTGTTGCTTGTTTAATCCAACAGTAGTAGAAGAGATTTGCTGTTTCAGCCATTTGCATATTCCCTTGTCCCGTCTTCTGAACAATTCAAAGCGTATCTTGATGAGATGATTGGCAAGGGTTAGGAAGTCAGTTGAGGATCATGGAAGCAACGTGATTTTTCTCTCTTTAAGTTGAAGTTATCCTACAAAGAAATGGATCTCAGTACTTTTCCCCCATCGCTGCCAAACAAACTGAGATTTAGCCTTTATTTAAGTTGCTCTATGAAATATTACACTGAACTTTGGGGTAGCATACATTTGTTGTGTATCTACACTGTGCCTGGCCCCAAGCTGGAAGCCAGAGGTGCTTCTAGGCTAAAGTGGGGGTATAGGGTAACAGTGATGAATCCTGAATCCAAGCTTTAAGTTTCATCTTTGCTGTTTCAGCTTGTGAGTTCACAGAACCCCTTTCTCAAATGCTTGATGGATTTGGGAATTTGGCCTTGCTGGAGCCAGGTTGAACTCCACTATGTTTTTCAACATAGAGACGGTGTTATGAGTTGGATGGAGAGAATACATCAGCCTGACAGATCCAGTGGAGGGTGAGGGAGAGTGGAGCAAAAAGGGAAGGGGACATGTGAAGAGTCAAAGAGTCTTGGTTTCGTTTGAGTTAACGGTTTAAGACTGAGATGGCCAGTGTAAATATCTTGGAGATCAAGCAGGTGATGTAAATAGGTGAAGCTGGCGAGAAACAGTACTGAAACAAATTTTGACAGTGTCTGTGTCCTCTCTGGAGAAGGCAATGGCACCCCACTCCAATACTCTTGCCTGGAAAATCTCATAGATGGAGGAGCCTGGTAGGCTGCAGTCCTTGGGGTCGCTAAGAGTCGGACACAACTGAGCAACTTCACTTTCACTTTTCACTTCATGCATTGGAGAAGGAAATGGCAATCCACTCCAGTGTTCTTGCTTGGAGACTCCCAGGGATGGGGGAGCCTGGTCGGCTGCCGTCTCTGGGGTCGCACTGGGTCGGACATGACTGTTGGCAGCTACTCAGCTGCAGCAGATTTAGCCACACAACTATTGAAGCCTAGTGTAACCAGATCTGATTTACCAAGAGAAGGCAGTATTCTGGATATTTATATGAAGTCTCTCCAATTTTCAATCTACCAATTTTTAACCGTATCCTTTTAGAGATATGCCATGTGGTCAGCAGAATGATGGTCTGCAAAGATGTCCACACTCTAACCCCCAGAACCTGTGAGTATGTGATGTTACAGGATAAAGGGGAATTAAGGTTAAATGCAATTAAGGTTGCTAATCAGCTGACCTAAAAGTGGAGAGATTACCGGTGGGCTCAATCTAATCACAAAGGTCTGTAAAAACAGAAAATGGAGCAGGAAAAACCAGGTAAGTGGTTGTATGGGCAAGACTTGGCTTAGTGGCGTTGGCTTTAAGGATAGAGGAAGGGGGCCCTGAGCCAAGGAATATTAGCAGCCTCAAGAGGTGGAAAAGGTAAGGAAATATATTCTCCTCTGGAGTCTCCATAAGGAATACAGCCCTGCTAACACCTTGCTTTTAGCGCAGTGAGGTCCATTTGGACTTTTACTGCAATGAAGTCCATTTGGACTTCTGACCTCCAGAACTTCAGACAATAAATATTTGTGATTTTTAAAGCCCCTGAGAGTGCAATAATTTGTTACAGAGCAACAGAAAACAAATTCAGCTAGAATAAAATACATCAATTTAATGATGAGATTTGGCACAGCTCTAAACTACCTCAATCAAGATAAAGCATACTTCCATCACCAAAAAGTTACCTCATGCCCCTTTGCAGTCAAGTCCCTCTCATCATGCCTGGCACCTGGTAAGCAAAGATATGCTTTTCATCTTTTGTAAAATTTTATGTAAATGAAATACATCATATAGTATAAAACTGTCATCTCTGGACTCTGCTTTAGCATAATGCCTTTGAGATTCATCCACATACTAGTTGGGTGTTTGAGGGTTCATTCTATTCTGTTGCTGAGTAGCATCCACTATGGATGGACCATATTTTATTGATCCAACCACCAATTGATGGACTTTTTTGATTGTTTACAGTTGGGCTATTAAGAATAATGTTGCTGTGAACATTTGAGTATAAATCCTTGTGTGAATGAAGTTTCGTCTCTCTTGGGTAAATTCCTAGGAGAGAGATTCCTGGGTTGTTTGGTAAGTGTGGGTAACTTGATGAGAAAAAAAGTGTTTTCCAAAGTGGTTCTATCATAATGACCCAATTTTTTTTTTAAAAATTTCAAAACACTATATGAACCAAACAGCATGCATTTGTAAGCTAGGTGCCGAATCTGGCCTAGGAACCACCTAGTTTAAAGGTCTGTCTTGTCAAAGCTATGGTTTTTCCAGCAGTCATGTATGGCTGTGAGAGTTGGACCATAAAAAGGCTGAGTGCTGAAGAATTGATGCTTTTGAACTGTGGTGTCGGAGAAGACTCTTAAGAGTCCCTTGGACTGCAAGGAGATCAAACCAGTCAATCCTAAAGGAAATCAGTCCTGAATATTCATTGGAAAGACTGAAGCTGAAACTCCAATACTTTGGCCACCTGATGTGAAGAACTGACTCATTGAAAAAGACCCTGATGCTGGGAAAGATTGAAGGCAGGAGGAGAAAGGGACAACAGAGGATAAGAAGGTTGAATGGCATCACCGACCCGATGGACATGAGTTTGAGCAAGCTCCAGCAGTTGGTGATAGACTGGGAAGCCTGGCATGCTGCAGTCCATGGGGTCGCAAAGAGTCAGACAAGACTGAGCCACTGAACTGAACTGAAGCCAAAGAGCTAAGCTGGAAGGGAGAAGACAGGTAATTACCTTGTGCTCATGGATAAGACAACACATCTCTGGGAGTCTGTGTGGGAGGAAGATTTTCATAATGAAGAGAAAGGCGAGTGGGGCTCCTGTTCATCAGGTACACAGAGCAACTGTGCCGTTAAGCCAAGGGGAGTGGAACTGGGTCCCTGGAGAAGGAGTCCCAGCACCCAGAGAGTGAGAGCACAGTTTTGCTGAGAGGTTGGAAGTGAACTCATGATGCCAGACATGCAGAGCCTGAGCGTGGTCTAGTGAGAAGGAAGAAGGGCCCGCAGGGACTTCCTGAGGGAAGGGTGGGGTGCAGAATACCTGATTGGCAGTCATCATCATCACACAGGAGAATTATCTTTGGTGGTTTATGAAGACCTTCTTCTCGTTATTAATGAACCAAACTTGAGTCTACTCGCCCATGTACAGTGAACCAACGTACTGACCTGGTGCAGTGTTTTAATGTTTTGTTTTCACAAAGAAAATCACCATGCCCTTCTTGCTCCTGGTATACATCTCTGCCTTCTTCTGGGGCTAGTTTTTAGAATTCTTTTCATACCTTCAATTAAAAAAATGTTTCTTTAGTATTCTAAGCAATTTCTGGACTCTGAGGACAGAGATCAAGACTTAGTCATCTTTTACATGCACACCAATGTCCAGGTGGCTCAGTGGTAAAGAATCTACTTGCCAGTGTAGGAGACGCGAGTTTGATCCCTGGGTCTGGAAGATCCCCTGGAGGAAGAAATGGCAACCCACTCCAGTGTTCTTGCCTGGACAATCTCATGGACAGAGGAGCCTGTCAGGCTATAGTCTGTGGGGTCGCAAAGGGTTGGCATGACTGAGCAACTGAGCACATACACCATGCACATGCTACTCTGAATCAATATGAATATGTTCGTAGCATCACTGTTGACAATAGCCAAGACAGGGAAGCAACCTAAGTGTCCATCAACAGACAATTGGCTTAAGACGTGGAGTGTGTGTGTGCGTGGACACACAAAATGAAGTATTACTCAGCTATAAAGAATGAAATACTGCATTTGTAGCAATGTGAATAGACCTAGAGAATATTATACTTAGTGAAACAAGTTGGATAGAAAAGAAAAATACTATGTAATATCACTTGTCAAATGTTAAAAAATAATACAAGAGAGGGGGTTGTAGGTGTACAAATTAAGGATATGGGATTAACAGATACAAGCTACTATATATAAAATAGATAAGCAACAAGGATATACTGTATAGCACAGGGAATTCTATCCATTATCTTTAAATAACCTATAGTGGAAAATAATCTGCAAAAATACTGAATCATTATGCTGTAAAACTGAAACTAAGACAATATTATAAATCAACTTTACTTTAATAAAAAAAGACTACATCATGTTTATAGCCTCCATGGTACCAATTCCAGTGCCTGACCCGATTTAGCCCATAATGAGTGTTTTGACTGAGTCACAGGGTGATGTAATAAATGCCCTAGACAGCGATGTTACACCCTCCACATGTCTGATCCAAGACACCTGCTCCCAGTTCTCATGAGTTTTATTAAACAAAGGTATGGTGTGAGGTTATTTTCTTCCTTTGTGAACCAGCATTTTTAGAAATGGATTTCCATCCTGGTGACAGTTGTGGCTGCTGGGGTTCAAAGTGAGGTTTGTTCCATCACGTTTCACCTAGCTCAGACGTCAGCAGGAGCCATTACTCAGAACTCCAGAATTGCAAGTAGCCAACAGGTTTCCTCAGGTCTTGCCATTGCTAAGCTTATGCTTCATTATTGTCACTGAAAGTGGTTCTCAAGCTTCTAGGTTATTGTCATTTTCCTCTGTCCCTTACTGTCTCTCCTTTTTTTTTCTTTTGGCCCATGACTCACATTCCAATTCTAAAGTGTCTTCAGTAGCCTTTGCAGGCTGCTTGAGGGATCTAGACTGTTGTGTGAAGTATTAGCCATTCGTTAGACAATGTGTAGGCAGGTAGTCCATAGAGTCAAAGCTATGGTTTTCCCAGTACTGATGTGAGAGTTGGACCATAAAGAAGGCTGAGTACCACACAATTGATGTTTTCAAACTGTGGTGCTGGAAAAGACTCTTGAGACTTGGACTGCAAGGAGATCGAACCAGTCAATCGTAAGGGACATCAACCCTGAATATTCATTGGAAGGACTGATGCTAAAGCTGAAACTCCAATACTTTGGCCACTTGATGCAAAGAGCTGAGTCATTGGAAAAGACCCTGATGCTGGGAAAGATTGAAGGCAGGAGGAGAACAGAGGATGAGATGATTGGATGGCATCATCAGTCCAAAGGACATGACTGAGCAAACTCTGGGAGATAGTGAAGGACAGGGAAGCCTGGCATGCTACAGTCCATAGAGTCACTCACAAAGAGTTGGACATGACTGAGTGATTGAACAAGAAGAAGAAGAATGCAGGGAGACTTTCTCCCTACTGAGAATCAGTTCCAGCCAAATGCCATCCACTTGGGTGTCTCTCAGAGAAAAGCCTCTCCACATGGTAATGATCTGATGAGCACTGAGACCCCTGATGGAAGACACTATCATTATGTACATTTTACAAATGAGAAATGGAGACCCAGAGAAGTTAAGTATTTGCCCAAGGTCACTCAGCTAGTAAAGCAGAGGAGCAGGAACCCGGAATCATGCAGCGTGTCTCCACATTCCGTGGCTTCACTATATGGGTTCTGATTCTACTGGGCTGACACTCAAGAACCTGCGTATGTCAAGTTCTTGACACTCAAAAACCCACTCTGGCTCATGTCCAGCTTTCCGTTAAAGACTTCAACTCAAGGGTAGTTCCCTTCCTCCTCCTCCTTCCAGGATGGATCTTCCAAATGGCCTAGCCTAGAACCAATATTCGTATAAATTGGCAGAAAACAGGAACCCCATTGATACCTGCCCTTCCTACTCCCATCCCTGTGTCTGCCAGGCTGAGGATCCCCATCCTGGTAGGAAAAGGCAGTTCGGCCACTCAGAGCTCTCCCCATGCCATTCGACTTGGCAGTGCCGTCTGTTGCTTTAGAACCTGAGAATCTCCTCTGGATAGAAGAGGTTGGCTTCCAGATTTCGAGTTCGTTCCTTTTTTCCTTCAAGCTGGACAGTTAGAAATCGATAGAAAGATTGTAAAATGGAGATCAACTACTCCTTCCAGGACTCATATTTCTTATTTCTATTTGGACTTGGCAGGCAAATCCTCTAGGGAGTTTAGTTACCAACAAGCCAGGCCAACTGACCCTCCCAAAGCAGACTCTCCCATTCCCACTCATCTACATGCAGATTCCTTCTTCTCCAGTTCTTTCATTTGAGTTCCAGATCTGAGGTTAGCCCCTACCTTTTCCTGTTAAGAGAGGGCAAGATGGTGCCCAGTGTGTGTTGAGTGGTAATGTGTGTAGACAGTGCCCACATCCCACGGGGGTCAATGGACAGGAGACAGAGCTCTCCCTCCTCTTCAAAGCCATCCTGTGGTTGGGGCCTCTGTGGCTAAAAGCTGAAATTGAGAAGAAAGAATTGGGGAGAAGGGGGCGGGGCCTTGAACTGATACAGTTCTGAGGTATGTAGAGTTGGAGATGACTGATGTGACTTCGCACACACGTGTGTAGAGAAGTGTACACTGGGGCAGTCATTCTAAAGAACATTCAAATGTTGCATATCCAAATGTGTAAAGATAGACACTCTGTCCTGGTATAGTCCATCCCTGGTTTACACCCTGAAAAATTCATGTGTCAGGAAGGGGTCATGTGTAAGACTGACTATTCACAGTGATGTTTGTAAGAAGAGGGAGTGGGACCCTATCCACCACTAGGGTAATGGGTATGCAAAAGGTGACGGAATACTTTGGATCAATTAGAAGCAGTAATGACAACATGAGAGATGAGCAAACAGTGCTGAGTGAAGAGAATAGAAAAAACGAGGGCACTGCCATGTTGCCACTATGTAAGTGACAAGGCACGGTATTTATTTTACAAGGATTCTCTTCAGGTTCAAATCCGCAATGAAACCACACTGACTGTTGGGGTGCTGGTAGGACAGCAGTTGATGGGAAATATTGATGCAAAGGGGAAATAACAGTGCACATTATTTGCATTATGCTCTCGATAATGTGTTGGTGGGAGGATAATTAATTCCACCCACCACACCTAAGGTAGAAAAAGGAAAGAAAATTTCAAAAAGTTTCATTGGAGTTCATTTTAATGGTTTACTTGGAGAAGGAAATGGCAATCCACTCCAGTACTATTGCCTGGAAAACCCCATGGACAGAGGAGCCTGGTAGGCTACAGTCCATGGCGTCGCAAAGAGTCAGACATGACTGAGCGACTTAACTAACTTAATGGTTTACTAAATATTTTCTGAGCATAAGATATGTGAGGAGCAGAGATCGCGTAACACAGAGTTCCACACTGAGACTCAGATGCCATCTTTCCTTACCTATATCCCCATGCCCGTAGGTCCTGCAAGCTTCAGTCCCTGACACACATGCACTAGAAAATGTTTACTACGCCCCTTNGGACATGACTGAGCGACTTAACTAACTTAATGGTTTACTAAATATTTTCTGAGCATAAGATATGTGAGGAGCAGAGATCGCGTAACACAGAGTTCCACACTGAGACTCAGATGCCATCTTTCCTTACCTATATCCCCATGCCCGTAGGTCCTGCAAGCTTCAGTCCCTGACACACATGCACTAGAAAATGTTTACTACGCCCCTTAATTCCAACATTCTGAGGTCCTGTGGCAAGTAGCTGGTAAAGCTTGGGGAATTGATTAAGAGCTCTCAGAACGAATTTTCTAATGCAGGAATCTACAGGGCTAATTAGCACCTTGACGATAGTATAATCAGAGTCATTGTCAAGGTTCCAAAACACCTGCCTTTGGTTCAGCTATTTTTCTTCTAGTCTTCAGAGTCACGGTGGTTAATGTACTGGCACTGCTGCAGCTCCAGGCTGACTTTATTTCTTCTGGTCCTGGAGCCAGTCAGTGAAATAACTTTCATGTCAGAACAGTGAAGCTGCATTAATTCACAATAGGAGAGACAGGCTCTATTAGGTATGTTCTGTATTATAAGTCTTTTAAACAAATGCTGTTTTATTCCTTTCAAGTGTTGTACATTGTTAGAAACCAGGGTGTAAATGGCATATCAGTTTGATTTGTATGACTGTGACATGTTATTCAATAAATATTAAAGGAGCCGGTAATTTAGAAGCACCTTCTATACGTTTCTAGAACTTCCTTACCGCAGTGATTTCTTATTTGCCCTTTTTGCCTCCAACAAAATTAAACGTATGTAACAAAAATTCACAGTAAACACTATGGTCCCTATTATACTAGTCTATGCACGTTTCTGAAGAAAATTATGATTCAAATACTAAAGCACAATTCCAAATAGAATACTAATTTTGTCAAACTCAGTACAGAATTTTCCAGACTGGCCTCCTATGGTCTTATATGAAAGGTGCAGCAGCTTTTCAGAGGAAAGTTATTTGGGGTTTTTAATTCAAAAAGGATCAGATATTTTATGCCTGTGATACTGTGATTTCCAAATTGGAGGGGTCCAAAGAGATGACGTTTTATTCTGATGTATTGTTTGGTTTCCTCAATAAAGGAGTGGTTTGAGCAGAAAATAACCACCAGATTTCAGACTTTCTTTGTCATTGGTTACCTGCAATACTGCTGTCATTGTCCTAAAAAAAAAAAA
>SJYV01016543.1:7125-19451 GCA_006410875.1 Neotragus pygmaeus | reverse complement strand
AACCAACACAATATTGTAAAGTGATTATCCTCCAATTAAAAATAAATAAATATTTTTTAAAAGGATATGCACAAACCACCTGTTTACTGGTTATATATTTGGAATCAGAATCATACATGTCAGGGATTGGAAAGTTTCTTAAAGATTATCCTTAATAAAAAGCATCTTTAAAACTCAAGTGCTTTACCCACAGAGCCCTATAGAAACCCAATACAGAGGGATAAGAAAAGAAAGTTAACTAAGAGAGATTCTACCTTTTCTGTCTTTTTACTGCTTAATTTCCTTCAATTTCAGACAGGTAAACCTGTATATATTTTACTGCTGAATGAGATTTTCAAAGTCAAGACAAGGATTTGTTCTTTCATGATGAAGACTCCCAGATCTTCAGGAACCTGCCCACCCCAACCACCACTAGAGCCCNTTAATTTCCTTCAATTTCAGACAGGTAAACCTGTATATATTTTACTGCTGAATGAGATTTTCAAAGTCAAGACAAGGATTTGTTCTTTCATGATGAAGACTCCCAGATCTTCAGGAACCTGCCCACCCCAACCACCACTAGAGCCCAGGGGATACCATTTGTACAAAATACTTCCCATGGGCCATCAAAGAAAGGGTAGGAAGGGCAAAAGTGGGGGACCTCGAATGTTGTGACTTTCACTCATAGAAGTGAGACCTGATCAGGGAGGCAGTGCCTTGTCTGAATTTGAATTAATCCAAAATCCAGAGTTAAGTTCTTTTTTTTCCACTTACTTGAGTCAAATACTATGTGATAAGTAGATGGAGGTTTCTTTCATTTCTTGTGGGTGGGCATTTGTATTAGAGTTCAGATCACAGAGTCATAACTGACAGAAGTGGAAGATTTCTAAGGAATCACTGAATTCAGCATCCAATTCTATAGAGAGAGAGACTTAGATCCAGAGAGAGAAAGGAATATGATCAAAGTTTAAAAAAGAGTTAGTGGCTGATCCAGGTCTTCTGACTCAGCCAGCACTATTTCCTTTGGTTTTTCGGTCTGTTTAGTCTCCATTTGTTCAGTATTATTCATTCAACAAATATTTATTTAGTATCTATTATGTGCCAGTCAGACCTTGTGTTAGGCCCTGAGGCATACAATGGGGCATCCATAATTTCTCAATAGGAAGGGCACAAGGAAAGCAATTTGGCTGGAAGGAGATGACTAGAGGACTTGTCTTGCTTGCTTATATAACAAGTGCATGAATTTTGCTTAGATTATCAATTTATTAATCATGACTCTGAGAGATGCTAAAGTTTCCCAAGGCAGCCCTTGTTACTGGTGGTAGAAGAAGGGTGGGCCTGTTTCAAGACAAAACCCTCCCATTATCCCTAGAGGATTAGGGTGGAGGGTGAGGAGTAGGAGGAGGGAGGGAGGGTTATTGGGAGGAGAAGGGTTAGGCAGAGGAGAAATCCCCAGAGTAAAATTGCCAAATAGAAGAGTTCCCCACAACAGGATGAATCAAGACCTTTCCAGTCAGAGAAACCACAGGCTGCCGGCAGGTGACCTAGTTAGAGGGGTGTGTGGCTAAGGCAGTCAATGTGCTAAAAAGCCCCACAGATGCTGCAGACTGGGCAAATGACACCCAGGGATCCTGAAAAGTGAAGTTAGCTGTATCCTCAGGCTTTCATATCCAGTGGGAAAATCAATTTTCTGTTGTACCTGGCTGCTTTCAAGAAGCTGAAATATCTGAAATGCAATGGAGCCAGGCTGCACTGAGATATCGCCCAGCTGAGGCCCACTGAAGGACAGGGACTTGTTAAGTAAATTGCTCTGGAAGTTAGATCTTGAACCTGGGGTAATCACACAACTTCTCCAAGAATGAACTGATCAATAGGGCACCATGGGGTCAGGGAATGGTCAACACCCATTAGGTGACCCTACAGCATGGCTCTTAACTTAGCATCATTCAGTCAAAAGTGAAAGGTTCCTAGTACTACCTCTTCATTATGTGGGTGGGGAAACAGACTTAGAGGGATGAGGGCCTACTCTCCAGTCACATCAAGTAGTGGTGAGGCTAGAACCCAGGTCTAATGACAGTCAGTGCTCTCTCTACCATACTCCCCTACCTAGCTTGGCACTGAGCTCACTTCAAAGAATAAAAATGCAAACAAGTTAGGCCTGCCTTGCCCTCCACTAGCCATCTTTCCGTTCTACTTCCTAGCCTAGTTCTGAAGAAGAGCAGGTCAAAGCTGTGGGCAGCCCTGCAGACTTAGGCAGGGTGAAACACAGTGCTGTGAGAGTGATAAGCACAGCTTAAGATGTGGACATGCAGGAACAACTCCCAGGGTTTGCCTCAATGCTGCGTAATTGACGTTTGAGGCATTTTTCAAAGCATGTCATTATCCTTGCACTTAAGGCTGCCGCCAGCGATAGTGTGATGGGAATAAGGCCAAAATTCCCCAAGACATACAGACACTCAGCCCCAGCCTGAGCTTTAGGTAACCTGCTGCCACTAGACATTCCGCCTCCCTCAGCACAAGAATTGAGCTCCCAGCTCCCACACAGCTCTGGGCAGATCTCTGGCAGTATACACATTTGAAACTTTACAGCTGGCCCTGCTCTTTGAAGAAACAGAGGTACTGTGGCTCCTACCTCAACCTCTTATCCCTGGAAAAATGAAGGTACAGAGGCTAAGAATATGCAGCAATCTGACAGTCTGTCTTCAAAGATAAAACTCAAGAACTTGGAGGTCTCAGAGATGGATCTGACTTTGTCCCATCATCAAAGTATTCATAATTCTGGAGACACAGAAAGATAAGTAATGGCAGAATACATGTGGGTGTTGTATGCAAAGAAGGCACAGTAAGAACCAAGGCAGAATGTCCCTGCCCTTATTTTCATGTCTGGCCACTTTGCTGCAGGCCACTGACCCAAACCCAAAAGATTCAACCAAGCAGTTCCCAAGCCTGGTCTATTATCAGAATCACTTGATGAGATTATTTATAATACAGTACAGACTCTGGGCCCCACCTCAGAAACTGAATCACTAGATTTATCTTGGGCTCCAGAGAAGCTGTATTTTTAACACATTCCCTAGATTATTTTGATGGTCAGCTAGGGCTAGGAACCACTGGACTAGATGACTGCTGTGGACCTTCCAGACCTGACTATCTATGAATCTAAGTCAAATTTGGACCAAGTACTTTATCATGATTATCAATGTTACTATCCAAAAAGGCTTTATCATGCAATTACCTTCACATGACTCAGATCTAGGGATTTCACATAGGGAGTTTGTGGGCATCTCCGAGGACTCAAAAAGATTGAAATTGACCACGTATTCAGACCCAAAGGACATAACTATGATCTCTTGAACACGGAAACTTTTTTATTTGAATAACTAAGTCAATAACTTAAGAACCTTATTTAGGAAGAAAAGGGCAAAAGCTTATTGAGGGGTGGCAAAGGGAGAGGTATTCAATTACATGTTGGGGCAGGACCGGGTGGGGAGGAATGTATTCTCTGTTGCAGTTAGGTAACTCTGTCGTTCTGTCATCCTCATCTTCATCCAGGCCCTAGGCCAAAATCTGAACTTCTGACACTAAGAAAATAGATAGAGACCTTCATCTCTCTGGCATGACTGGAGACAGGAAGCTGAATCCAAGGCATTATGTAGAACTGTATCTGTAACAATGTCTTAGAATTCTCTTTTTGCTCCAAGTTTACCTCACCAGTAATTTGGTCTTTGTATGAGAGGTAGGCAAGCTTAAAATACCAATCCTTAAATAATCATATGGGCTTCCCAGTGGTGCTATTGGTAAAGAACCCACCTGTCAATGCAGGAGAAGTAAGAGATGCGGGTTTGATCCCTGGGTTGGGAAGATGCTCTGGAAGAGGGTATGGCAACCTACTCTAGTATTCTTGCCTGGAGAATTCCACAGACAGAGCAGCCTGGCAGGCTATGGTCCATAGGGTTGCAAAGAATCGGACATGACTGAAGGAACTTAGCATACAGGATAATTATATCAGAATCCACTTGAAGCTGGGATGCAATCTTCTTGCTCCATCCAAAGGTGTCACTGAGCAGACAAGAAAGAAACCGGTCCCTGCCCCCCATCAACCAGATATTCTCATAAAGGGAGATTTTGAAACTGTCTTTTGTTCCATGTTCAGTTCTAACTGTTGCTTCTTGACCTGCATACAGGTTTTGCAGGAGACAAGTAAGGTGGTCTGGTATTCCCATTTCTTTAAGAATTTTCCATGGTTTGTTGTGATCTACACAGTCAAAGCCTTTAGAATAGTCAATGAAGCAGATGTTTTTCTGGAATTCCCTTGCTTTTTCTATGGTCCAACAGATATTGGCAGTTTGATCTCTAGTTCTTGTGTCTTTTCTAAATCCAGCTTGTACATCTGGAAGTTCTCGGTTCATATACTGTTGAAGCCTGGCTTGAAGGATTTTAAACATTATCTTGCTAGCATGTGAAATGAGTGCAATTGTGCAGAAGTTTGAACATTCTTTGCCATTGCCCTTGTTTGGGATAGAAATGAAAACTAACCTTTTCCAGTCCAGTCCTCTGTTCACTGTTGAGTTTTCCAAGTGTATGGGCATATTGAGTGCAGCACTTTAACAGCATCATCTTTTAGGATTTGAAATAGCTCAGCTGGAATTCCATCACCTCCACTAGCTTTGTTCATAGCAATGCTTCCAAAGGCCTACTTGACTTAGCTCTCCAAGATGTCTGGCTCTAGGTGAGTGACCACACCATTGTGGTTGCCCAGGCCTTTAAGACCATTTTTGTATAGTTCTTCTGTGTATTCTTGCCACCTCTTAATATCTTCTGCTTCTGTTAGGTCCATACCATTTCTGTCCTTGATTGTGCCCATCTTTGCATGAAATAATCCTTTGGTATCTAATATTTTTGACAAGATCTCTAGTCTTTCCCACTCTACTGTTTTCCTTGATTTCTTTGCACTGTTCACTTAAAAAGGCTTTCTTATCTCTCCTTCCTATTCTTTGGAACTCTGCATTCAGATGGGTATATCTTTCCTTTTCTCCTTTGCCTTTCACTTCTCTTCTCTTTTCAGCTATTTGTAAGGCCTCATCAAATAACTATTTTGCCTTTTTGCATTTCTTTTTCTTGTGGATAATTTTGATCACCACCTCCTATACAATGTTACAAACCTCCATCCATAGTTCTTCAGGCACTTTATCTGTCAGATCTAATCCCTTGAATCTATTTGTCACTTCTACTATATAATCATAAGGGATTTGATTTAGGTCATACCTGAATGGCCTAGTGGTGTATACAGTGAAATAAAATAAGTCTTCTTGTAGGAACTCAAGCCAAATAGAGAAGAAGATTAAAAGGTAGTGCACAGTCCGTATCTTTTTGGTGCACTGCTTGACTTTTATTAGGCTTACTGCCTGGTTTTATTTGATTCCTGGAGACTGATGGCTACCTTAATAGCTAATCCAGATTTTTACCTCTCATACGCTTCCAGATGAACTTCCTGCCCACCTCAATACACACACACACACACACACACACACACACACACACACACACACCACGCACACATTCATTCACACAACTTAGAACCTACCCCTTATTATCTATGTGCCCTTCACTTCTCTGAGCTTCAGTTTCCTCATCTGCAAAAATGGGCTAAAAATATACTGAGACAAGCTGCATCTTTCCAAACAGATTTCTCCCTACTAATTTGCACTGACTTGAGATTGCCACTGCTCTTATGAGTAAGGTGAAAAAGAATTTATGTGCAAAAAAGTCCAGCTAAGTTTGTCCCTGCATTAAGAAAGAGGGCCCTGTGGGAACCTTGTGATTCTCTGCCATAGACATAGAGAGTCTAGGAACAGATGACTACCTCATCTTCAGAGCAAGCATCAGAGGAGAACAGGACATTAGCCAGACTGGGTAACTTTTAATATGTATGTATGGCAAAGCAGTTAGGGAACAGAGGGTATTAACAATAGCAGCTCCTCCTATGCAAACAGCACTTTAGAGCTCACTAAATATTTACAGTTTATTCTCTCATCTGATTCTCAAAATAAGCAAAAGAAATGTCCTAGATATTTCTGCATACTTTTTATTTAAATCTTGAGTCAAACCTTAAAAAACAGTTTGTTTTTTCCTGTTCTACAGATAATGGAACTGAGGTTCAGTGCAATAAAGTACATCATTCAAAGTCACACAGGGAGATAGTGGTGAAATTTGCAGATAGTAGTAGAACTCGCATTTTCTGATTCCTTTCAGAGTTCTTCTTTCCCTGTAACACATAACAAGGGTGGAGAAGTGGGGCAGGGGCAGGATACAATTCCAGGAAAGCAAGGTAGTATAGAGAAGGAAAGTAGCATCAAGATGAAAGAAGAATGGAAAGGTATCCAGACCACAGCCCTTCCACCCATAGTAACTTCTCAAGTGCTGCTCAGGACCCTCCTCTGAGAACTCCTCTACCAAGATGTTGCTTCCACAGGCATCTTGGCTCATCCCATACTCTGGCCACCAGGTACAGCTGAGTCATCTCTAATTGGATAAATCAGTATCACCTCCACCAGGTACCAGACCCTGGCTAATATCATTCTGTGAGCCAAATTGCCTTCTTCTGATCAAGAAAAAGATGGAAAATTCATCCTCAGCTTCCAAGAGGAAAAGGTCTGATGGAGCAGGCAGAGAAGGAAATATTCATCTCAGCCTACTAAAGAGATTCAGAATCAAGGTTGCTCTCTATCTAGGTTAATATCCAAAATATATAAACAATTTTCACAAATCAACATAAAAAAACCTCATTAAAAGATGGGCAGAAGAGCTGGATAGACATTTTTCTGCTGCTGCTGCTGCTGCTGCTAAGTCACTTCAGTCTTGTCCAACTCTGTGCGACCCCATAGATGGCAGCCCACCAGGCTCCCCCATCCCTGGGATTCTCTAGGCAAGAACACTGGAGTGGGTTGCCATTTCCTTCTCCAACGCATGAAAGTGAAAAGTGAAAGTGAAGTCCCTCACTCATGTCCGACTCTTAGCGACCCCATGGACTGCAGCCCACCAGGTTCCTCCATCCATGGGATTTTCCAGGCAAGAGTACTGGAGTGCAGTGCCATTGCCTTCTCTGGGACATTTTTCTAAAGATATACAAATGGCCAACAGGCACATGAAATAATGCTCAACATCATTAATCATGAGAGAAATGCAAATTAAAACCACAATGAGATATCATCACCTCACACCTGTCAGAATGGCTATTATCAAAAAGGACCCCAAAAGCAAATGTTGGTGGGGATGTGGAGAAAAAGAAACCCTCACATACTGTTGATGGGAATGTAAATTGGTACAGCTACTGTGGAAAACAATATGGAGGTTTCTCAAAAAACTAAAAATACAACACTATGTAACCCAACATTCCACTCTTGGATATATAGCTGGAGAAAACAAAAACACTTTTCAGATACATGCATCCCAGTGTTCACTGTAGCATTACATACAATAGCCAAGATATAGAAGCAACCTAAATGCCCATTGACAGATGAATGGATGAAGATGTGGTACACATACACACAATGGAATACTACTCAGCTATAAAAAAAAGAATGAAATTTTTCCATTTGCAACAACATNTCCATACGGTATGTCTTTCTATGCCTGGCTTAATTCATTTAGTATAATGCTCTCCAGATTCATCCATGTTGCTGCAAATGGCAGATTTCCTTCTTTTTATGGCTGAATATTATTCCATTTCATGTGTGTGTATGTATAAATCATGTTTTCTTCATCCATTCACCCACTGGTGGACAATTTGGTTGTTTCCATGCCTTGGCTACTGTGAATGACGCTGCAATGAACATGGGAGTACAGAGATTTCATACTCACTGATTTTGCTTCAGATATAGATCTAGAAGTTGGGTTGCTGAGTCATACAGTAGTCCTATTTTTAATTTTTTGAGACTCTCCATATGGCTTTCCATATGCCTTTCCCAACTTACATTCCCACCAACAGTGTACAAAGGTTCTCTTTTTTCCACATAAAAAGAAGGACATTCTGATACATGCTACCACATGGATGAGCACCCTCTTTTCTTTCTGCCTTCAATCTTTTCCAGCATCAGGGTCTTTTCCAGTGAGTCAGCTCTGTGCATCAGGTGGCCAAAGTACTGGAGCTTCAGCTTCAGCATCAGTCCTTCCAATGAATATTCAGGGTTGACTTCCCTCAGGATTGACTAGTTTGACCCCCTTGATGTCCAAGGGACTCTCAAGAGTCTTCTCCAGTGCCACAGTTTGAAAACATCAATTCTTTGGCGCTCTGCCTTCTTAAGGTCCAGCTCTCACATTCATACATGACTACTGGAAAGACCACAGCCTTGACTCTACAGACCTTTGTCAGCAAAATGATGTTTTTGCTTTTTAAAACACTGTCTAGGTTTGTCATACTTTCCTTCCAAGAAGCAAGAGTCTTCTAATTTCATGGCTGCATTGTTGGAGTCATGCATTCAAATGATAAAGAAAGAGCTGGCTACTTGAAATATTGCCCACAGGCCTAATCCAGCACCAGCACATGGCAGGCATACAGTAAACCTCTGTTGTAGAAATGAGTGCATTGAAAGGTAAATGAGTGAATGCATCAGTGAATCAGTGAAGGACCACATTCACTTGGCAGGTGGAGAGACGAGGATTCTAGAAAGAAAACGTCCCAGGAAAGAGGAGCTTGCCGATATAAAGTCCCACTGTGTGCCTGGTATTCCTTGTCCATCCAAGACCAGTGCTCACCCCTGAGCCCTGAGTCAAGGGGAAAGTTCACTGTCCTGCCCACCATCCTGCACGGGTCCATAGGGAACCAGACTATGTCCAGGTCTGTCTGCTCTTTCCACCCCCCTCCTCCAGGTATCCCCATGAAACCCCTGATTTGCCCAGTTCTTGAAAACACCATTGTCTTTGCCCCAAGTAACTGAACCCTGGAGAATTTCTGCAGAAATCCAGACGGGTCTGCGGCAATGGTGGCGAACCCTGTGGGTCGGCCCTTTGCGCATCTTTATCTAACAAGGCAGAGGTTCCTGCTAATTGGGTTTGTTCGTGGGTGTTCTACGAGGTCCTACAAATTGCTGTCAATAAATCCGGGACCTGGAGCAATCCTGGAGGCTGACTAGGTTTAAATCTCATCTCGGTTGGGAGTTGATAAGAGCAGCCTCAGGTCCCTTGGAGGGGCCTGGAAGGTACCTGGGAGGCCCCCACCCCACCTATCAGCAGCCCAGCCCCTCCTGGCTCAGTTGACAGCAGCTATTTATGCTCTGGGACCTGGAGACGCTGTTCTTCAAATGGCTTAACGGCTGCTTGGAGGGGGTCATAAATTAAGCCTGGAATTCCCAGGATAAACATCTCCAGGACTCATCCTGTGGCTGTTCTCACAGCGCTGCTTTAGGAGTAATCACAAGGCACATTTTTTTCTGGAGCCAGGGTGTTGGGAGAAACCCACACAGCCCCTCCTCAAAACACACCAGAGAGAAAGCTCCCTCCCCAGACGGATAGAAACATCTGCTCTGGGAGGGCAACGGCACTGAGGAGGCGGGCTTAGGAAGCCTCCACGTGCAGACCACCCCCGGCCCAAGTCCCCAGCGAAGGCTGCTCCCCTGCCAGCTTCTGCTTCAGGACTTAGCTCTAGCCACGACAGATGCAGTGTAGAGAACATGGTTTTGGAAGCTGGAGGCAAGCTTGGAAGCCAGCTGGGGAGAGCAGAGCAGCTTCCTCACGTCGTTGAGCCTTGGGGGTCTTCACTCATAAGATGGGAAATCACGGATGGACCTAGAGAGTGTCATATGAGTGAAGTGAGTCAGAGGAGGAGCAATCACATGATAGCTGTGATAGGTGGAATCTTAAAAAAAAAAAAAAAAAAAGATACAAAGGAACTTACAAAACCGAAAGAGACTCACAGACTTAGAAAACGAGCTTATGGTTGCCTGGGGGAAAGATTGGGGGAAGGGATAGTTGGGAGTTTGGGATGGTCATGTACACACTGTTATATTTTAAACGGATAACTCAAAAGGTCCTATTGTATAGCACGTGGAACTCTAATCAGTGTTGTGTAGGCAGCCTGGATGGGAGGGGAGCTTGGAGGAGAATGGATACCATACCCATGGCTGAGTCCCTTTGCTGTTCACCTGAAATTACCACAACATTGTTCATCAGCTGTACCCCAATACAAAATAAACAGTTTAAAAACAAACTAAAAAATAAGATGGGAAATCCACCCACTCATGTATGGGGTTTGTACTAGACCACCGGGGCTGCCATCACCAAATACCAGACTGGGCCACGCAAAGCGCAGAAAGCTGCGGTCTCATAGTTCCGGAGGCCAGAAGTCCAAGGTCGGTGTGTCAGAAGAGCTGGTCTCTTCTGAGGCCTCTCTTCTTGGCTTGTAGGAAGCTTCTGCTCCCTGTGACCTCACGTGGTTGCCCCGCCGTGTTCATCTGTGTCCAACTCGTCTCTGTGTCTAAGGACGCCAGTCCCAGTGGATCAGGGCCACCCTAATGACCTCATTCTATCTTAATTAGCTCTTTAAAGACCGTCTCAAAACGCAGTCACATTCTGAGGTTCTGGGGCTTAGAGTTTCAACATATGGATTTGGGGGGATTCTGTTCAGCCCATCGCAGTGCTGACTTGAGTGGACTCGTCTCCCTGGCCTTGGGTCCTCCTTCCTGAGAGGATGCACCCACCAGATGCTCTAAAGGCACATTTCCCAGGAATGGGAAAGAGGACTCAGATTTGCTGCACACCCACTACGTGTTGGGCTTCTTGGGTGGCGCTAGTGGTAAAGAACCCACCTGCCAAAGCAGAAGACATAACAGATGCAGGTTCGATCCCTGGGTCAGAAGCTCCCCTGGAGAGGGCATGGCAACCCACTCCAGTGTTCTTGCCTGGAGAATTCCATGGACAGAGGAGCCTGGCGGGCTACAGTCCATGGGGTCGCAGAGTCAGACACAACTGAGCGACTCAGCACGCATGCACTGTGTGTCAGATGCTATGCTACATGCCTCATCTACGTAATATTCTTTGAGGGGAACCCAGTGTGTTAAGGGATTGTGTGTGTGTGTGTGTGTGTGTGTGTGCGCGTGTATGTGTTTGTTTTGTTTCCTACTGGGAGTGAGGAATAGAAATTCCACCATGGGATAGGGGCTTACATGAGTTCTAAGGCCCCAAGAGTTCTAGAAAAATGAGTTTTGTTTACATTTATTCACTCACCCAATAAATTTAAACTGGGTTCTTATATGGCCAGGTGTTTCAGGCAAGCAGCACATAAATATCTCTGTCCCACTGGAGACTGCACTCTAGTGGAGGGGACTGGATCATTAGGAGACATAGCGAGTCATGCAATGCGTTAGGGGAGCAGGCGCCTAGGGTAAGCAGAGGGGCAGTGCCTCCCAAGCGGGCTGGGGGGCTACACTTTCAATACCGGGCAGTTCTGACAAACGGTGAGCAAGGGTGTGAGGGAGGGAAGGGAGGGAGCCAGGCAGATGTTCCAACGCAGCATACTCTTGGCACGGGGATCAGCCAGTGCAAAGGTCCTGTGGCTGGTATGGCAGAAACACATGACAAGGAGGCCAGGGGGCTGGCCAGAGTCAGCAGAGGGGAGTTGACAGAGGAGGAAGGGGCAGGTGGTAATCATGCCCGCATCCGGTATGACTTGGAAGGCCTTTGCTTTCTCCATCAGGGAAATGGAAATTATCGGAGGGTGAGAAATAATGAGGGGAGGCATCAGGGTAGGCAAATTCGGAAAAACAAATGGGATGAAAAACCGTGTCAAGAGATGTCCGTGACCCGGACCACGTGCTGGCCGACCACCGAGAGGGGACCGCAGTCAATGCCAGGCCTCTGACCTGCTCCTGTGGAAGCCAGAGGCCAACTTCACAGCTGGAAGGCTGGCTTTTCAGAGCTTGCCCAATAGTACATACTATCGGCCCTTAGGGATGGTGGTATTGGTGTGGATTAACACAGAGAGACCTGATAAATAGTTGACTGAAGAAAAAGAAAGGCCACAAAACCGCAGGTGGGAAGCAGCGTAATGAGTGGTTCACGTTGGAGTTCTGGGAGCAGGCTGTGGGCTTTGAATCCCAAAGCTGCTGCTCGTTGCGTAACCTCAGGCAGACTTCACACTGTGACGTCTCATGTGTATGATCTCACGGTGGCTTTAGAAAGGTGGCTGAATGGACAATCCTGTGCATAGAACAAAAGGTAAAGAAAGATGCTTACCAAACCACCAAGGTCATCATATGGGGTGGGGAATAACAAGGAATATTGTTACCCACGGACCTCTTCTCTGCTTATGGATTCCAGAGCCTTGGGAACCCAGACACATCCCACCCCCATCC
>SJYV01016540.1:0-15765 GCA_006410875.1 Neotragus pygmaeus | reverse complement strand
CCGGAGTCTCCCAGCGGCGGGGCGGGCCGCTCGCTCCCAGCTCCTAGGCCCGCACCTACGGGGAGATGTTGCAATCAGGTCAGTGGAAATGCAGCGACCGGTGCGGCAGCAGAGTTGAGCGGCTCTGGATTGGGAACAGTCCCTC
Source organism: Neotragus pygmaeus (assembly GCA_006410875.1). Taxonomy (NCBI): domain Eukaryota; kingdom Metazoa; phylum Chordata; class Mammalia; order Artiodactyla; family Bovidae; genus Neotragus; species Neotragus pygmaeus. The sequence goes on along the minus strand of SJYV01016540.1, from coordinate 15,620 downwards.
CTCTGGGTGCGAGCTGGAAGTCACCTGGAAGGGAGTCACTCTCTTGCAGAGGGTCTGGGGCGAAGGGGACAGGGTTTCCTTCCCATGGGATCTGGCCACGTCGGGCCCGGGGGAGCGGGGGTGAGGAACCCACTTCCCGCTGGCCGGAGCTCCGAGGAGTCCCGCGCGAGCGCCCCGCTGGGCTCCGCGGTGACCTGGCCCCCGAGCTCCGTGGGGGCTTAACCCGCTGGGGCCGACCGCGTGATTCGCCCCGCCGCCCCGCTGGTCGGCGCTGGGCAGGGCCTGACGGCGGGTGAGTCACCGTGCTGTTGCCAGAGGCTGGCTCTCGGGGTGGAAAGTGTTCCCAGACCGAGAGAGGAGCGAGGAGGGGTGTGCAGGGTTGTCCTTTATGTATGCTCTGCTTCTCACCCCCCTCAGTAACTGGCAGTGTGTCCCGAGGACCTTTTATTTGAAGCATTTTGAGACAGATCTGTAAAATTAACTTGGAGTCACTGGTGATTCATATCTTTGGTCAGTACAGTGCAGCAGGGGCTGGGTAAGCGCACGGGTGAGAGAGACAGTTGGGAGCCCTGGGGGTCCCAGGTCACCGCGGAGCCCAGCGGGGTGCTCGCGCGCGACGCCTCGGAGCTCCTCCAGCGGGAAGTGGGTTCCTCACCCCCGCCCCCTGTGTTGCAGTGGGCCCCGTCCTGGGCCCTTGTCCATCAGGGGTCTTGTCTTCCACTGTGCAGGAGGCAGGGTTGAGAGGGGAGTCCTCCGAGTAATGGTGGTGTGGAGAATGGGTCTTGTGAGACCTGTTTCCTCTGCTACACTGGAGAGGGTGGGCGAATGGATGGCTAACTCAGCCTGGTTTCATCACCTCAGAGAAGCCTTATCGGGTTCCCTCACCCCCCAACACTAGGCAGCTGCTAGTCTAGTTTTTCTCTCTGTAGACTTAGCAGATCTGGCCACTCGTAGAAATGGGCCTGTATAACATATGGTCTTCTGTGCCCAGCTTCTTTCACTTAGTGTAAGGTTTTTCAGTCGTTATGTTGCAGTGGCTCTCAGTACTTCACTCCTTTTACCGTCAGATGTTAGTAACATTCCATTGAGTGGATAGACCACCTGCCACGTATCACATGGATACTGGGTTATTTCCACTTTGGGCTGTTAGGTGTGATGCTGTGTGAATAAGTTTCCTATATACCTAGGAGTGGAGTTGCTGGGATATATGGCACCTCTGTGTTTAACCTTTTGAAGAACTGCCAGATTCTTTCATTTTACATTTCCACCAGCAGCATAAGAGCCTTCTGATTTCTGCACACCCTCACCAAACTTGTTTGTTTTTTGGACGGTAGCCACCTTAGAATGTGTGGAATGGTATCTCAAGTCAGCTTCGATATGCATTCCCTTGATGGTTAGTGATACTGTCTTTTCACAAGTTTATCAGCCATTTGTATGTCTTTGGAGAAATGTCTGTTCAGATCCTTTCACCATTTAAAAATGTGGTTATTATTGACTTGTAAGAGTTCTTTATATATTCTGAATAGATGATTTGGAAACAGTGTCTCTCATTCTGTAAATTGTGTTCACTTTGATGGGTGTCTTTTGAAGCAAAAAGTTTAAAATTTTTGTCCCAATTTATTTTTTTCTGTTTTCACTTGTGCTTTTGGTGTCACATCTAAGGTCTGTTGTCAAGTTCAAGGTGATGAGAATCTATGCTTGTTTTTTCCTAAGAATTCAATAGTTTCAGTTCAGACACTTAGGTTTTTTGATCCTTTTTTTTCCAGTTAATTATTGTGTGTGGTGTGAGGTAGGGATCCAGAGGCATTATCTTTAGATCAAAAAAAAAAAAAAAGGCCTTCAGTTTTTCAAAGAGTTGTTTTCATGATTTTTTTTTAATTAAAAATATTGAGAGGGAATAGATTATTAGAGATTTTAGATTTCAGCCTATCACTAGCTACCCTTGGGAAGATTTTCATAGATGTTGGATGATAACTGCGGTACCCAGAATGTACTAAGCAACCTATACAGTTTAGGGTTTCTAAAGGAAGACCAGCAGAACATCTTCTGTCTGGTTGCTGATGCACACCAGGCCACATGCCAGCACAGATGGCGTGTGCCTGTGACTGGCCTGTTCTGGGGAACAAGGGGACTCTAGTCAGCTGTAATGTCTAGCAGTGCCGAGTCTAGTCAGGGCTGTCCTGTGGTCTTAGGGAAGAGCTGCTGAGCTGGTGGGTTGCAGAATTGGAGTCTTGGTCTTATGAAGTAGTGCAACCCGCTTGTTAGAGACGCAGCTTGCTTCTCCTTTGCTCCCCGAGTCACCGTTCTTCACGTTCTGATAGCTGTCCCTGCTCTGAGTTCTACCCCAGCCATGTCACGCTCCCCCCGCCACCCAGTAAGAATTTTATTGCAGAATTAGGATGAAATGGAAAGCTCTCAGGATTTTAGCAAACAAAAATGTACGGTAGCAATTGAGACAATGATTTCTGTCTGCATTAAGAGGAAACTTCACACAGTTGTAAATCTTATTTCCTGTAGTTTCTCACTGTGGCTGAAAGTCAGTTGAACTCTTTGGTTAGGGAAATGCAGATCTTCCCACCCTCTTTTCACATTTCTTTACAAAACCTTGTTATGTTGGGGAGGATTTCAGAGGTATTCTAAAAGGATCTCAGCACACAAAGATTTGCCCAGGGTGCCTGTCAGCACATATCCTTCTGAGCTTTTTACTCTTAATCTTTTTACAGACAGAAGCTCTCCCCAATGCCTGGGAATTCCTCGTTGGATTACTGCGTTTTCAGCAGAGTTTTGTGAGCATCTCGCATCTGCACGTGGAGAAGAAAGGTTTGTGCACCTTGAGCGTGCTCATGTGCTCCCCTGGGCAGGCAGGGAAACCCCTTTGACAAGGAAAGCAAGGGGTGTTCTCTCCCTGGGTTTGCAGAGATAGGGACGATAATTTTCTGGGAGGAAATTTTCTTATTTGAAAAATAAAGTCAATTTTGGTGTTTCCTGTGGTCTAGAAAGCGGAGGGGATTCCACACGACCTGGAATGGAGGACCCTGGGCACCCCGTCCCCCCCTGGCAGCCCCCTGGCCCCTTCTTCCTCTTCCGTGGGGGTGGGAGCCTGTGGCCGTGATGCTGGGGCGAGCCGGGCAGTGCTCACCTGCCCACAAGTGAGGCTGGCTTCCAGAGAGACGGGTGGAGAGCAGGCCCCGTGACTTCTGTGCCACCATCGTGGAGAAGCCACAGGCCAGGATGTGGCTTTCACCTTGGCCTTGGGTGAGGAGTGAGTCTCATTGGGGACCCCGTCCTTCTGCATGACTGGCCGTCCCCTCATTGGCTGAGGAGACCACTAGGCAACTGGAGTCCTGTGGGTGGGCGGCCCCTTCTCAGGCCAGTGTGGTGCCACTGACAGTCTTGACTCAGGGAGGCAGAGACTTCAGGCAGAGCATTTGGCTTTCAGGCAGCTGTGTCTCCATCTGTGAATGGGCACGCTGGTTGTGCCTGCCACGGCTGAGCCTGATCTGTCGGCTCTTGAAGATTGTGTCCGAAGCAGTTTGCGTCAGGGTGCTCCCTGCCTTGCTTCACCTGGTCAGAGGGGAGCAAGGGTCCCGGAGGGACAGTGTCCAGGGGACTGTGTTGGTCCTGCCCACCTGGTGCCGCATGCTTCCCTGCCCAGGTGACTTGGCAAGACTCCAGTCTGGGAATCTGAGCGCTGTGCCCCTCGATCCCCACCTGCCACCACCGTGGACTTGTGACCTTGTAGAGCCGCGGGTGCAGGTGGACCTGGCTGGGGGGCCACAGGCCTGTGAGGGGCTCCTGTCCTGTCTGGGTCCACACAGAGCACAGGGCGTGTGGCCCCACCCCACGAGACGGGCAGTGTCCTCGACTCAGACACCAGGGTGTGGGCTTCTGGTTGGGTGAAAACAAGCCTTCAGTTGCTTCCTGGCCTGTGAGCAGTTTTATGGGGACTTCTGGGGAGAACAAAACCATTTTTCTCATCGCTTTCTTTTGAAGTCCTAAAAGGCTAGATTTTGCCTTTGCAGTTAGGGCAAGAGCAGTGTGGTTCGGCTGTGAGGCTGTGTCACTGTTCTCCGAGCTGGTAGGTTAGAGTTTCAGGGCCTGCTGAGGAGGCAGGGCGGCCTGCCTTGGGGCTGCCTGACACAGAATTTGGCATTCTGTGTGCCCTGCGTTTTCCCAAGCAGATGGCAAAGCAGCCCTTGGATGCTTGAGTGACTTGTCAGAGTCTAAGTTAAGAAGATCATTGTTATGTTTCCAGTAATTATTTTTAAGTAAAAAATGGATGCTTTTAAAAAAAACTGTGATAAAATAGAGCAGACTTTACAATTGGCAACAGTGCATTCCTGTGTTGGACAACACTGTTGTCAGGAGACTTAGTTGGGGAGGTTCCCATTGAGTGAGGTAGCACACGCGACTTTGTTTATCTTTCAGAATATTTTCTCACTTGAGTTGAACCCAGAGTATTTCTCCTGTGCTTCTGCCCTTTGACTGCAGTGTTAGAGCTCTCACATTAGGTTTCTTTTGTCCTTCTGGTGGCACGGGGATTATGAGTGACCTTTTTTTAAAAAAAAAAAAGAAAAAATCTATTCGGCTGCACAGGTCTTGGTCGTGGCCTGCAGGAATCTAGTTCTCTGACTGGGGATTGAACCTGGGCCCCCGGCATGGGGAGCTGGGGGTCTTAGCTGCTGGACCCCCAGGGAAGTCTCACGAGTGGACCTCTTGAGCACATAGCTCACCGCCCTCCTTGTGCCGCCCAGGGTTTTGGGGTCCCGGGCAGAGCGTCTGTGGGCCCCTTGGCAGGGCTCTGCTGGCGGCTATGACCCTCAGCACTGCCCTTCCAGATGTGGAAAGCCTCGGCCGGCCACACCGTGTCCATCACCCCGGACGACGGGGGAGCCGACGACTGGGAGACCGACCCTGATTTCGTGGTAGGAGCCGCCAGTCTGCCCGCCTCTCCCGTCTCCTGAAGTGGATCCTCCCAGGTTTTTGGTTTGGTGGGGGGGTGGGGGCTGTTTTACAGTCCAGGGTGTGGGGGTGTACTCGTTCTTTATTTTTCTTTTCAGAATGATGTAAGTGAAAAAGAGCAGAGATGGGGGGCCAAAACCGTGCAAGGATCTGGGCACCAGGAGCACATCAAGTAAGAGAGGTTCTCGGTCTTTGTATGGCAGACATTCGGGAGCGTGAGGGTGAGGCGGGGCCGCTCCCTGTTGGCACGAGGGCCCAGCGTCCGCGTTGTCTGGCCCTTTGTGGTTCACACAGGAGGCGAGAGTGAGGCCTGATGGGTGTGTGCCTGTGCTGCATCTGTATAGACATGCTCAGGGGTTTAACATTCTCATTGCTGGGGTGGCCTCGACTTTAATTCTCCAGTCTGGTTTTTAAGTTTGTGGTTTTCATTCAGGAACATAGTTACTTAAGCCGTTCTCTCTGTAGATGGGAGGTTTCTAAAGCATGGGCTGTCTTTGAAGACTAGATCAGAAACACCTCCTCCTTAATTTGTGTTATTTTGTTGCAATGTTATTCTGTTGTTTTCAGTTGGATACCCAGTTGTTCTCAGGAAGGTCCAGACAGGAGAAGTGCAGGAAGCAGGGATTGTCCCTGCCTTGGCCAGTCTTAACTTGCCACCTTCGGGGCAGCTTGTTTTCTTGTTGGGAGGTGTAGATAAAAGGGCCTTTGAGAATGTGCTCAGACTTTTATTTCTGGCTGCACTGGCCTCAGTGCGGATGTGTGCTCGCTTGGGTCGTTCACAGAGTGCTGGTCTTGGCTCTAGGATCTCTGCAGTGAAATGAAGCTCCTCTTGGCTGAGAAGGGTTCAGCCATTCATCCAGAAAAGTGGGTGAAGTCTACACTACAGGCATTTTAGACACAAGTGTTCCTCCCTGACTCGCTGAGCCCGCCACCTCGCAGCTCTTCGGAGAAGGGCCTGGGACTTGTCAGAGGAGCTGGTGCTGGGAGCTGCCTCGGATTCCCTGTTCTGGGGTCAGGCTGACTGCTGACCTGGTTTTATCATCCAGGCCTCTTAGCCCTGCTGTTCCCCGTGGTTTCAAAACACGTTGGGGAGGGCGGATTGGAGAATAAAAGAACTCTCTCTGGTTAGGCAGCCTGTGGGTGGGTTAGAATTCAGAGAACACCCAGGGCAGGACTGCTGTCGGTTGCTTGGGGGCTGGTCTTCTTCCCCAGCGCGTCAGGGGGCTCGGGAGGTGGCCAGGCCTGCTTGGTGTTCTAAGCCGCACGTCCGGGGTTGCCGTCCGGATGTGGAGATGTGGCTGTGGTGTGAGGTGGCCCTCGGCAGCCCTGGGTGACAGCTGCCTGGCCTGCCTGGTTCTGGCTGCATCTGTTGATCTGTCCTGCTGCTCCTAGCGCTTAAAGTGAAAATGGCTTTTACATCTTAAGTTCTGAAAGCCTCTCACTTCACCTTTGAATGGAAAGTCAGGGTGCTTCGCGTAGTGAGAAGCGGTCTGAATATTCCACATCTCTGGGTTCCTGGCCTAGGGTCGTCCGGGTACACACCTGTGGGCTTTGTCTCCCGTTTGCCTCTGGTGACGTTTACAGAGTTGGCTGTCCTGGGTCAGGTGTTTGGTGAACCCGAGGAGCCGTCTTCCACTTGGTGGAATGCTGTCCACATCGTAGCCCAGCTTCTGTAGGGACTTGGAGATGACTCACTGTGTGTGTTCAGACTTGCTTTTTTTCCCCATTAACCTGCATCTGACTCCGAGAACTGCTGGAGTTAAGGGCAGTTGGAGGTGCAGTAAAGTGAACACAAGGGAGGCCGGGCTGGGGAGCCACTGGGGAACAAAACCTCATAGATTGCAGAGATGACGTCCTTGTCTGTCCTCCCAGAAAGCACAGATGCATGTCTTGGCAATCTCTCTGACTGATTTGTTTGTCTTCCATCTCTTCCCTCCAAGCATCCACAAGCTGCGGGAGAATGTGTTTCAAGAACACCAGACCCTCAAGGAGAAGGAGCTGGAAACGGGACCCAAAGCCTCGCATGGCTACGGAGGGAAGTTTGGCGTAGAGCAGGACAGGATGGACAAGGTGAGTGCCGGCCCACGTGGTGTCAGGGTCCTGGCGTGTTTGACCTCGCCTGGGTCAGCAGGGTCGTCACTGAGCCCTCCCCCTCCATTGAAAAGTTGAGAGTCCACTTGTTGAGAATGAGATTTGCCAGAAGTCACCCTCTCTAAATTGACCTTAGCTGAGAAGGGCTGCGGTTTCTGGAAGCTCTCTGCAGATTCTGAGTTGCTGGAGAGGGAGTGGTGTGCTGGGAAGCCTGGAGCTGGAGATGAGGTCCTCCCAGAGGCTGGCTCTGACCGGGATGGAGGCCCACAGGCGGCCAGGGTGCCGCCTAGGCGTCGCCTGTGGTTCAGGCTGCAGCCTTAGTGGTTCCCATCTGCAGCCCAGAGCCGAGTTGCAGTGCCTGGCTTCATGTCGAGGCTGGAAAGGCAGCTACCTGACTGCTGTCCTTCAGAGAAGACCCTGGCTGCCGGCGTCAAGCCGTGGCCCACCAGGCTGAGGACAGGCATGTCTAAGGAGGTGGGACTGAAGCTGGTAACAGAGCCACATCCTTTGCTGGTACTCGGAGAGGGGCTGGATCAGCTGGGGGCCGTGTCCGCCCTGCAGAGAGGACAGGAGGCTGGGGCAGGCATGCTGCGCGCGCAGTGACGCAGGCCCGTCTCCCAGGCTGGGCGACCTGAGGTGTCTGCCTTTGCGCCGTGCTGTGCCAGCTGGGGGCGGGGCCTCTGTGATTCCACCCGGTGCCCCTTGTGCCCGGGTTGGACTCATCCCGGAATGACAGGGCTGGTCGCACTTGTGGGCCAGCACCTGCTTGAGAGGGGGGCCCCCACGACCAGAGTCTCACCCCTGCTTCCCGCAGTGCTCTGCCTGGTGCTGACTGTCTGATAAGAAGTAGGGTCTCGTCAGTGTGAGACCAGGGCCAAGCTGGGGAGAAAGCTGTTTAGATCAGGAAGGTGGGAGAGTCGCTAAGCCTTTGCTCTGGCCGTGTTTTGGGAGCAGTTCTCTGACCTCTTAGTGATGAAGAGGCGCGCTGGGGGATCCTTTGGGCATGTGCTGCCTCCCTGTTATCTTGTTGATGTTTTCTGGGTGAGACCCCCGAAGCTGTAGGCAGGTGGTCTCTGCCACAGGTTTTCTGAGGCTGCGGGGCTCTGGATCAGCTGTTAGCTGTGGGCGTCGGATCCCACTGGGAGGGAGAGAACGTAGCAGCTCTGGACTGGAAAGTAAAGCCTGCCTTGCTCCCTGGCTGTGGAAGCGTGCGCTGAGCTGCCTGCAGAGCTGCAGCGCTGGTGGCCACCCCGTGGGGGCTGGACCCTGAACCCTGCTGCTGAAGCTCCAGATGAGCAAGCGGGAGAGGAGTTGGTAGTGCGCAGGCAGGCCCCTCGCTGGATTGTAGCAGGGCCAAGGTGGGGGTGGCTCCCGGGGAGGAGCTGGGCTTGGACGAGCCGCCGCCTTGCCCTCAGTGGGTCCCGTGTCGGTCCCCTGTCCTGTGTCTTCGGTGTCCACAGAGGTCCGTGACTCTGTCCGTTCTGCCGAGAGCGGCCGGAGCCTCACTCCGAGGGCCGGGCCTGGGCGACTGCGGCTGCCCGGGGCCGCTCAGACTCCAGGCTGTAAATGTTCTAGTTTCTTGGCCACCACAGGGCCTTGGGCGGCTCCTGAACTAGCTGTATTGTCTTGACACAAAGCTAGGCATAGATTTTCTGTAAATGAACAGAGGTGGTATGTTCCAGAAAGCTTTATTTACAAAGAACCTCGGTGCTGGATGTGGGCCGTGGGCCCCAGCTAGCTGATCACACAGCGGAAAGCTTGGAGTGGACTGCTCGGTCAGCATGTGGCCTTGAGAGGTCACCAGACCCGCTTCCCTGACGGGGGCGGGGAGGCGGTAGCAGGCCCCACCGCACACCAGGGCGGGCTGGCCGTGTGGCAGGCATTGACACTGACCATGTGGTGTGCCTGAAGCATGCCCTCTGGGTTCCGGTTTGAGCCCTGATTCCTGGGTCCCGTGCTTTGACAGCGTCGGGAAGGTGACCAGTGCCGGCAGCCTTCTGGAAGCGGTCTCGAGTCGTCGGCAGGCTGCTGGCTCTGCTGCTGGTTGGGGCCTGGCCTCCTGGTTGTTCATGCCCAGGCATCTCAGGAGGCCCGCTGTGGCTGGGGTTCGGGTGACTTCTGGGGAGCCTGGTGTGGAGTGGGTTCGGGAACACCTCACTGGGGGCCTTGGCCTGGCGATGCCCCTGGAGTCACCACCCCTGGGCCAGCTTCCACGTGGAGCCGAAGTGCAGGCTGCCTCAAGGTTGGGGCGGGTCCAGGGTGGTGGTGCTGGTGGGTGACTGACGCTCCGCTTTGCCCCTGTTCCAGTCAGCTGTTGGCCATGAGTATCAGTCAAAGCTCTCCAAGCATTGCTCGCAGGTTGATTCCGTCCGGGGGTTTGGAGGCAAGTTTGGCGTCCAGGTGGACAGAGTGGACCAGGTGAGTGAGGCGTCGTGGGCAGCTGGCCCCACCTTGTAGATTGAGCTCGCTCCAGGTGTCCTCTGGGCGTCTCGGAGCGGCCAGAGGTGCCTCGGACTGTGGGAATGCAAGGTGGGGGCCCCGAGCACAGGCTCCTGAGGCCCCTCCTGCCCCTACCTTGGCAGATGCTCTGAGATGGTTGGCTGTTTAAGAGGCGAGAGGGTTTTCCCCTGATTGCTATAGAAACCCCCGTGTTGGTGCCTGCTTATCGAGTGGCCCTGAGAGGGCCCTCGATGTGTCCCGGGGGACAGTGGGGACTTCCTGTCACCTGCCTGTGTCACAGTGACAGAAGGCCCCCCCTCACACCCACTTCCAGGGCTGGGCTGAGTGTCTGATGCTGCTCCGCTGGTCTGAGGCCCTGGCTCAGGGCCAGCAGCCCCCGCGTTTCATGTCGTAGCGTTGAGAGCTGCCTCGCTCCGTGGCTGGGGCGGCCCTGGGCCTCAGTGTTTCAAGGTGTGCAAATTCAAATACTGGTGCTTTGGGCATTAGTAAGAGGAAATAAGATCACAAAATACCAGTAACGTGGTTCGTGTTTTTTAAAATGTCATGTGTTGTGGATCGAGACATTGAAATGTGCATCTCCTCTTTTTTTGTGACTGCAGTCTGCCGTGGGCTTCGAGTACCAGGGGAAGACCGAGAAACACGCCTCGCAGAAAGGTGAAATGGGGAAGGTGCAGCAAGCCCCCCGCTTTTGAAGGGCAGGAGCGCGTCGTCCCTCGCGGCCTCATTCGGAGGGGGCGGGACACTGCCCTCCTCTCAGCCGTCTGGGGCGTGGTGGGGCCCTGTCAGGCAGCGAGCCGGCTTCTCGTGTCTCCTCATAGCCTTCCTCCTCTGAGCAGCGTTGCCTCGGGCACAGTTCGCTCTTAAGCTTGGTGGCAAAGCAGACTTTCCCCTTAGGATAATGACCAGAGCCGTTTCATCGCTGATGTTTGCAGTGTGCGAGTCGTCTTGACCACAGTGCTGGCTGGTCTTCGTGAGCTTGTGCTCACTCGTAAGCCCTTTTTGAGATGAAAGTACATCACTTCCTCAAAGAACTCGAGGTGTTTTTTGCGAGCTTGCTTGCTTTCGCCTCTTGCAGAGCATCCGATGACAGGGAAGTAGCCGGCCTGGGAGCGTCCTAGGGGCCCACCCAGCCCAGGGTGTCTGTGGGCTCCGGTCTTTTCTAGAAAGACCCACGTGGCCATGTCCCTTTCTTCTTATGCTGAACTTTGAATGGTTACTTTCCAAAGTGCACCCGTGGCTCACCTCTGCCCTCTAGCCGTCGGGAGGGGCCAGGCTGCAGGGACTCGAGACGACACACGCGTCCCGTCTGATGGCGGGTGCCTTCCGGTGCTGCCTCACACGCGCTCTTGTTCCTGGGGTATTGGCTGCGCGGCGCTTCTCTCCCGCTTTTCACCAGAGGCATCTTGCCCACCCTGTCTCCCCAGACTACTCGAGTGGTTTCGGTGGCAAGTACGGCGTGCAGTCCGACCGCGTGGACAAGAGCGCTGTGGGCTTCGACTACCAGGGCGAGACGGAGAAGCACGGGTCGCAGAGAGGTGGGTGGGTGGCCGCTGCGCACCCTGCTGACTGTTGGGCGCCCGCGGCCGCTCGTCGCTCATGCGTTCACTGACGCAAGCCCTCTCCTCATGCCAGCTGCTTTATGTTTTATTTATACAACTCTCTTAACTTGAAGTGTTTGGGCATCCCTGTTCTTCCCTGGTCAGTGTAGGGGGTTTGTTGTCATTTCGATGACCGCTCAGTTCTCTGCTATATGAAGACTGTGTAGTCCCTGAACTGTTCCTCTCTGGAAGGTGGAGTTGAGCTTATTTCCACTTTTGGACGTTAAGAGTTGACTCCTGTGAGTGTTCTTGTTTTTGTGTCTTACGTACGAGAGTGATTATTTAAAAGATAAGTTCTAATAGTGGAATTGCTGAGTCAAAGGATGTTGAACTTAAAATTTTGCTGGATGCTGCCAGGTTGTCCTTAGCCAGCCTGACCCTCCCTTCGCTGTGGTGGCCCCTGGTGGAGGTCAGTTACAGCCCTCTGCCCACTGAGGTGCGTGTGTGTGGAGTGGGACACGTAGCCTCGGCCTGTGCTGCAGAGGTTGAGATGGGCTGGTTCTTCTGTGTGGTGTGTTTTATTTGGCCTGTGCATTCAAGTTTTTGAATCACTGGCAACATAGAAACTGAGAGCTCACATAATTTTGTAAGTTTTCAGGATTTTAAGAATCAAAAATGAAAGCCGTCACTGGCAGCACCCGGGAGTGGGTGTCTCTCCGAGGGAGGGGCTGCTGGACCTGAAGGTGTCACTTCCCTTCTGCCCAAGGGCCTGCCTGCCCCTCCCTGTGCTGGGAACACACCCGTCCCCCTTTGCTCCGAGTGCACATGCTCCTCAGGACCGGCTGTTGGATCTTGTTCATTCTGCCAGACTTTCTCCCCAGATGCCCTTGCAGAATAGCTCCGCCTCCAGGAAGCTGGGGAGCAGAGGCCGAAGCACCTGGAGCAGCGCAGGTGTCCTTGGCAGCTCTGGGCCTGCTAGGGTGGGGTTGAGTCCCCGCTCACGGGTCTGTGACGGAGCCTGCTGTGTGTAAAAACAGCTATCTGGTATTTATAGTAACTTAGCCTTGAGCAGAACTTGAGTTCCTGGAAGGTGCTCCACACTGATGCTGTTTCTTTGGAGGTGCCCCGTCTCATCTCTGCTGTAGTTGAGGAAGCAGGCCGACTTAGTGTTTGTTTTATGTTTGGCTGCCCTTTCTTGCTCTGCGCAGGCTCTCTCTAGTTTGCGGTAAACAGGGGCTGTTCTTGGTTGCGGCTCACGGGCTTCTCATCGCGGTGGCTTCTCTTGTGGAGCGCAGGCTCTCGGTGCTCAGGCTTCAGTCGGGGCAGCACGCAGGCTCGGTAGTCATGCTGAACGGGCTTAACTGCCCTGCAGCGGGTGGGGTCTTCCCAAACCAGGGATTGAACCCGTGCCCCCGGCATCGATTTTGCCGGGACTGCCAAGGAAGTCCCTGCCCAGAGCGGCCTAAAAGCTTGCTCCTATTGCTCATCCTTGATTTCAGAAGCTTCTGTCAATTGGTCTTCATGCCGTCTTTTGGACTCAAGGAGAGATGCTAGAGTTATTCATTCACTGTATGTGCTACTTTTTACAGTTGTTCTGTGCATATAAATAATATTTCTAAGTGTTTTCCACATTTGCAGTCTTCGGGTAAGCCTTAAATTTTTTTATTTTTTCAATTATTTACTTTTTTGACTGCTCTGGATCTTAGTTGCTGTATTTAGGATCTTTATTGCACCTTTTGGAATCTAGATCTCTGACCAGGGATTGAATCTTGGCTGCCTGCTGTGGGAGCGTGGAGTCTCAAGCCTCTGGACCCCCAGGGAGGTCCCCCTGGTGCTGGTGGTTCTTGTTGTTTAATTTGATTTATTTATTTTTGGCTGCACTGGGTCTTTGTTGCTGCGAGGACTTCTCTTTGGTTGCTGCAGGCAGGGGGCTGCTGCAGTTGGGGTTGCACGGGCCTCTCCCAGCAGCGGCTTCCCTTGTTGCAGAGCGCAGGCTCTAGGGCGTGTGGGCTCAGTCGCTGGAGGTTTCCAGACTCCAGAGCATAGCCTCAGTAGTTGCGTTGCACAGGCTTAGTTGCTCTCAGCATGTGAAATCTTCCCAGACCTGGAGTCGAACCCATGTCTCCCACAATGGCAGGCGGATTCTTTACCACTGAGCCGCCAGGGAAGCCCCCTTGGTTTGTTTTTTTGAATGGGATGATAGAAGTCCTTCCTTCCAGAGTGCTGAGGTTCACAGCATGCTTGCTGTTCCTGCGGCTGGTGTGTGTACAGCGCTTTTTCTTGTTTGCAGATTACTCCAAAGGTTTTGGTGGCAAGTACGGCATCGACAAGGACAAGGTGGATAAGAGTGCCGTCGGCTTCGAGTATCAAGGCAAAACCGAGAAGCACGAGTCCCAGAAAGGTGGCCTCAGTTTAGCCCCTTCCCCAGCCGGCAGCCGTTAGTGTGCGGGGTGACAACCAGATCAGGCACGGAGAGCCAGAACCCGACCCGGAGGCCCGAGGGCAGATGCGCTGTTAGACACGGAACTTGGAAACAGCGCGTACAGACCAGCGCTGTTACCTTAGAGGCCCAGCCCTGGCCATCTTGTAGCTCTGACACTTCGCAGAGCGGCTGGTAGCGGCCCTCAAGTCGCCCGTCTGTATGCAGGAGAGACCCCGTGGGCCCTGCAGTGCGGGTTGAACAGCACGCCTTGGGTCTTCCTTCGTGGGGTCCCATCAGTGTTTATCCAGGAGACCCAGATTGTAGCTGAGGGTACTTTCTGACCGTGGTACGGGGAGGTCCTCTTAACAAAGCTCACTGGAAGTTTTACCAAAGGTCCGGAGCAAGCTCACACACAGGAGCAAGGACGGGTTGAGCAAGTTGCGTGTGTTTAACTTTGTGAAAAGCGTGCTTTCTCCCTGTTAGGCAGTTCAGTTCAGTCCAGTCGCTCAGTCGTGTCCGACTCTTTACANTCCGGAGCAAGCTCACACACAGGAGCAAGGACGGGTTGAGCAAGTTGCGTGTGTTTAACTTTGTGAAAAGCGTGCTTTCTCCCTGTTAGGCAGTTCAGTTCAGTCCAGTCGCTCAGTCGTGTCCGACTCTTTACAGGCTGCCTGTTAATCCTCGATTGTGGCCTTTTGTGTTGTCTGTAGACTACGTGAAAGGCTTCGGGGGGAAGTTCGGTGTGCAGACGGACAGACAGGACAAGTGTGCCCTCGGCTGGGACCACCAGGAGAAGCCCCAGCTGCACGAGTCCCAGAAAGGTGCGTCCCCGCAGCCTCCCGGAGCTCAGCTTTGTTCACAGGCTCCTGTGTGCTGGGCCGCGCAGCACTTGGGTTGCAGTGTGTCGTGTCTTCCCTGGGGGGGCGGGGAGGGTCCCTCTGCCTCCCTCAGCTTTGGAAAGACCCCTCCGCCTGTAGTGATCCCCTGGGGGGTTGCGGTGAGGCCTCTGTGCCCTGGAGCCCCGGCTGCCACCGCAGTTTCCCAGGGCCTGCTTCTGCCCGCACGGGTGGCTGAAGGGGTGGCTCTGTGCTCCCAGCCAGGAGGCGGGCTGTGTCCCCCGGGAGAGTGGCTGCCAGAGCCTGGCTCGCACCCTCCCCAGGCGGCGGGTCCAGAGCGGGGCTGCCACAGGGCTGGGGACAGGCCATGAGTGTGACACGTCTCTTTCACGTGTGCAGAGACACATGCTCTTGTCTGCAGTGCAGGCAGGACTCTTGAGATGAAGCTTGGAGCCTGGCATGGCTCTTCCGAACCAGCTCACAGACAGGTCCTAGCCTGCTTTCAGGGAGTGGCTGACCCGTTCAGATTTCATTTGTCCTTCAGCCTCTTGAGCCCCTGTGACCATCGGTGATGCCAGGAGCTGGCTCTGGGGCTCCCTCACTCAGCAGGGCTCTAGTTTTCCTGAAGCGACGTGTTTGATTCCTACAAACCTTCTACGATTTTAACCAAACTTATTTCCTCTCTCGGTTGTTTTCTCCATGGTCACCTGTGGATTTTCAGATTATAAGACTGGTTTCNATTTTAGAAGGAAGAGTTATAATGATAGTCCATGAAGTTTCTAGATTATCAGACTCTCAATAAATATTGTTGTTTAGTTGCTCAGTTGTGTCCCTTCTCTGCAATCCCATGGACTGTAGCCCACCAGGCTCCTCTGTCAATGGGGTTTCCCAGGAAAGAATACTGGAATAGGTTGACATTTCCTTTGCCACAATAAATATTGCATTATAATAACAGATCCTTTAACAACACAATGTTTATCACCAGGCAGTTAAAAACCAAAACAGCAGAATTCACTTTAATGCTGCTTTATGCTAACAATTTCTCTTTCTCATTTGGTTTTGATCCACGCATATTGTTACTATTCAAACAAAAAGACAGATGTTACAGGATAATTCACATTAATAGTTAAATTTAATTTACATTATGCTGGGGTAAAAATATTTGACAAATTCCTTTAATTTTTTGAGTATATGGGGATGTATTAATTGGAAAGAAATTCTATCTAGAGTGACAAGTCTTTGCATAGATTAATCTAGAATACCTGCAGGGGGTGGGGGTAGAATTGGGGATGATCTGACCTGATTTTTAAT
>SJYV01016539.1:0-18702 GCA_006410875.1 Neotragus pygmaeus | reverse complement strand
AGTTGGTGATGGACAGGGAGGCCTGGCGTGCTGTGATTCATGGAGTTGCAAAGAGTCGGACACGACTGAGAACTGAACTGAACTGAACAAGAAGGAAGCCAGCCACAAAACTTATTCAACTCTCTGAGGAAAAATGAATCTGTTTTATAGAGGGAAATGGAGAACATTGGCTACCCAAGACACCAAGGTAAGCTAGTGAAGAAACTCTCTTATATGTTATTTATTACGTCAAGCTTGTGAAATTCTGTGTCCTATACAGGTATTATATATATATATATATATGTATATATATATATAAAGTTGTCCTCATCCATAAACTGCAGAATAAATACTCTAAAATCACTCTTCTGTATGGCGTACAACTGTCCTCAAGGTTCTATCTGTCATGTCTCTTTTCTTTCTCCTTTATTCTTTTTCTAACCACATTTGGAAAAAAAAATTCACCTATGAATACATTTAAAATTTTCAAGGTTAAGCCTTCAGGCCTTAGAAATGTTGTTTAACTTCTGGGGAGTACTCAAAGTAAAGAAGTTGCTAATCTAGAGAAAATAGAGTCAATTTTGCTCCCAATAGGAAGAAGAATGTTCTTACCTCATTCTAAACTTCCTACAACATCATGTTTTGTTGATACAAAATCATGATAACTTAAACCGTCATCTCCTATCCAATTATCTAAGGACAGTTTTGGTGGTGTTATTCAAGCAAGTGTATGTTATGGTCTGGCTGTTTTAGGTAAGACTATTTTGTGCCAGCAGAGCATAGTGAACGTAAGTTCACTTTTCCCAGTAACAAGTGACTCTTGGATGTCAAAAGAGTACTCAATGTTTCTGAACTTCAGTTATCTCATCTGTATAATAGACATTATAAAACCTTTACTGCAGAATTATTGGGAGAATTAAATACAGTAAAATGTGTAAAAATGCCAAGCACAGTGCTTGGCAGGCATATCGTTAGTGTACAACAAATATTACTTTTCCCTTTTGATTACACTCACATGTGACCTCTCAGTGCCAACAGTGACCTTCATTCTTAAAGGCAAAGTTAACCTTTTACTATTTATACATATCTTAGTATGTTACGAGCTTTCCTGGTGGCTCAGCTGGTAAAGAATCCGCCTCCAGTGCAAGAGACCCTAGTTCGATCCCTAAGTTGGGAAGATCCCCTGGAGAAGGGAATGGCTACACACTCCAGTATTCTGGCCTGGAGAATTCCATGGNATATCTTAGTATGTTACGAGCTTTCCTGGTGGCTCAGCTGGTAAAGAATCCGCCTCCAGTGCAAGAGACCCTAGTTCGATCCCTAAGTTGGGAAGATCCCCTGGAGAAGGGAATGGCTACACACTCCAGTATTCTGGCCTGGAGAATTCCATGGATTGTATAGTCCATAGTGTCACAAAGAATCAGACACGAGTGAGCAACTTTCACTTTCACGGCAACTTTAACATATGAAGTGCGGTCGCCTTGTTTTTTTCTTGGTTGAAGAAATCTTTCCAAGACTGATAGCTTAACTTCTTCTAGGTTAGTCATATTTTCTCATTTGTTTTGGGTTCTAGAAGTATGTCAGAAAAAAATAAGAAAAATAAATGATTTACTAACCTGAGTTGCACGTCATCGAAGGCAATTATTTATGTTACAGAGATCTCTGTTCAATTTAACTTCATTCCTTCATATTGAAAGAGGAGAAATAGAAAGTTGTAATGGTTTGTTCCTTGTCAGGATCCATTATGGGAAATCATAGAGCAAAAAATAACTGAAAAGAACCTTGAAACTGTAAGAAATCTTTCTTACCTTTCGATTACCTGTCACATAGTAGACTAGATGGAGCAGACTCAGTAGACCATTTGATGGGTGAACAGATTTTTACCTGCTGTTTTAGAATCCTAAGCAGAAGACATTCTATGATAGGATCGATACTGTTTGCTAGGTGATAGTTTGCCTCCTTGAAAAGCACGTTTTATTTACTCAGCAAGTAACTTGAAAACTTTCATGGGAAAGTAATTAAGCCAAATCATACAATAGTTGCATTAGCAACTTTATTGTACTCCTGCTCCTTCAAGAATCTCAGTTAGCAGCCAAGAAGTTATTTGTTTGCCAAACAGAAAGTAAATATTTATTGTAGACCTTTCTGACCATTAGAGATGGCTCATTCTGTTGGCAATCTCTCTGTGCGTGTCTGTGTAGTCGCTTCAGTCGTATCTGACTCTTTGCAACCCCATGGACTGTAGCCCGCCAAGCTTCTCTGTCCATGGGATTCTCCAGGCAACAATACTCTTTGTTTACCAAACTATATATGGCATTTGGGTTATACTGACTGCCTCATACTCTTCAGGGTATATTTAATGTGTAACACTTCCATTGTGGTAAAGACTCTTGAGGATTTTAAAGTCTCTATTAACTCAGGCAGCACACAGAGTTAACAAATGAAGCCTGCTGGTCCATCTAATTTAGAGATTATGATATTTTCTTTCCCAGGAAGTTTGGTTTCCAGATGATCACATTGAGGGGATCTAGTGTCTTTATACTTGTACATTCCAATGTAGGTTGATACAACATCATAGTTCTCTGTCTCAAATAACCTTTCAGCTTTTAACTGGCCACTCTTTTTTAAGGTTGGCTGAGAGCAGAAAATAAAACTTCCATGGTCTGGTAATCATGGTCTGGTAATCATAGGTTGCCCTTGTTTGTAACGTGTTTCCCTTGGCTTGAGTCACAGCTCTGCTTTAAAAAGCAGATCAATCCTGTCTGGAACAAAATATTAATCAGATGTGACCAGAGTTTTGAAATTTGATGAAAACATAAAACTTTCTAGTTCAAACTGACCCGCACTATGGTGAAAGGTTTAATTGTTCTGTCCCACATCTCAGTTTTAGTTTTGTTTTTGTTTTTTGTCTCTAGTAAACAAGGTATTTTCGTGTATGATTTAAAAATAACTGCGGATGTAACTGAGAGTGCACTGAAAAATATTTCTCCTTCCAATTTATTGAAAATATCAAAAACACTATGTTTAACTTTTTCTTAAATGAGAAACTTTGTATACTTCTATATTGCATGTAAGAGAGGAGAGCAAGGTCAAAGAATTTTTCTAATTAACTGAACATTTTGATCTTTGGTCAAAAGCATCTAAAATCTAAAATTCTTCTGATATATGCTGGACCTATGGCAATGCTAAAAGCACTGATATATATATATATATATACTACATTTGATTTTACTGAAGCTAGGCTGTTGCAACTTAAAAATGAGCTTTTAGTTTTGTTTCTTATTAAAAATCTTATAGTTGGTTCAGCTCGGGATTCTTGTGCTGGATAGCCATAATATTTTGGTGTTCTCCTTCCAGAATGTAGTTCAATAAGTATAAAAATTTTACTAAGTTAACTCTATAGAGAGACATATTTGAAAATTTCCACTATTTGTAATGTGAAGTACAACCTCAAGACTTAAAACTGCTTATAGTTTGAAGTATTCCTGAAAAAAACCAAACCAAACAAAAGTAAACAAACAAAAACACAGGGTGCTTAAAACATCAAAGTTACTCTAGGAGCTTTTTTAAAAATACAAATTTGTGGTCGTATCCTCAAATATCAAGATATGAGTTATCATCTGCANATTCCTGAAAAAAACCAAACCAAACAAAAGTAAACAAACAAAAACACAGGGTGCTTAAAACATCAAAGTTACTCTAGGAGCTTTTTTAAAAATACAAATTTGTGGTCGTATCCTCAAATATCAAGATATGAGTTATCATCTGCATATCATCCTTTCTTGGCATTTTTGTAAAACATTTTTAAATATTGAGGTTCTGGGAAATCCTGCAGAAATTAACTCTATTTACCTTAGTATAACCTATAGTTTCTCAGATGGACTTGATCCTGGATAACTTTTTTTTTTCTGTCAATGGTGCTTTATATTTTATTTTTTTTATTAAGGCATAGTTGATTTACAATGTGGTGTTAGTTTTAGGTGTACAGCATAGTGATTCAGCTATAAGTATATCTATCTATCTATATATATATATACCTACATATTTTTTCAGGTCCTTTGCCCTTATCGGTTATTACAAAATATTGAGTATAAAACTAGACTGTGAAATCTGTTTTCTCCAGAATGTCCTTTGAGAAATGCTGCTGAATAAAACTGGACAAGATCCAAATTGTTGTTTACATCAGTACTGCTTTCTAATGCCCTATGATTATAACATATTTGAGAATGTGCCACATTCAAAGCTATTGAAAAATTTTACCTCCATTTAGACCTATGAATGGAATATTTCTATGGCCTAAATGGTGTCTAAAAATTAAATACTGAAGAGTCACATTACTTTTGTGTGAAATGGAGTATTTCCTGCCATATCAATAAACAATGATGTCACAGCCCTCGGGGATTCCGTCCCTCCAAATACGAATTTCTGAGCCCAGAAAGAACAGTGCCTGCTATGTGGCAGCCAGTGAGCTGCTGCCACTCCCTATGGTGAGGGAGGAACTAAGGATGTGAAAAATCAAATCTCAGGATGCTGGCCCCAGAGAGCTGAGATGCACATGAAAGGAATGATTTCAGTGATTTCTGGTTGAACATCAGATTGTTGCATCTTGCATACATAGAAAAGCACTAAATTTCTTCATTTGTGATATCTGGTTTCCTTAGTTAACAATAGTCCTTTTTGATTAATTGATTTTAATCAGAGGATAACTACTTTAGAATATTGCGGTTTTTGCCATACAGCGACAGAAATCTACCGTGGGCGCACCTGTGTCCCCCCATCCTGAACCCACCACCCGCTTCCCTCCCCACCCCATCCCTCTGGCTTGTCCCAGAGCACCAGCTTACATTGCAATGTTTTGCTGTTCAGACTACCTACCCCTTGTTGCAAACTTCAGTATAAGCTGACCCCCCCCACTGCCTCCTCAAAACGGTTCCCTCTGGGTTATTTCAGATGGTGTCTCCCAGGCTTGAAGTTCTAAAAATTCCCACCAAATAAAGCATAACTCAACTTTTAGGTTGTGACTCTTTTTAAGTCAACATTCGTATGATTTATTTTCTGACTGCATGAAATAAACGGGAAGAAAGCAAATAAATAAGTACGTATGAGTGTTTTGTTTCAGTGGCTTAAGTGCCCGTTCCCTGAATGGAATAATGGTTCTGTGGAGCTCAACTACTAAAAGTGCTCTTGTCACCGTATTATTAGATATCTGCTGAATTGAGGTTTAGAAACAAACACACTTTGTTGGTGAGTGCTCCTTTTCATATCACAAGGCTTTACAAATAGACTGGTAAAGAAGCAAATTACAAATGCTTATTTATTGCCTTTAGTGGGATGAGTTGAGTGAATAGCATTGAAATAGATACATTGCCATATATAAAACAGATGACCAGATGAGAGTTTGATGTGTGAATCAAGACACCCAAAGCCAGTGCTCTGGGACAACAGAGAGGGATAGGGTGGGGTGGAGAGAGGATTCAGGATGGGAGACACATGTATACTTATGGCCAATTCATGTTGATGAATGGCAAAAATCATCACAACATTGTAAGGTAATTATCTTCTAATTAAATAATTTTTAAAAGTATTGCCTTTAATTGGAGGATAGAATCTAAAATTATGGTCAGAGGTTGGGGACAGAGAATTCGTCAAAATTAGTTACTTGAGTTTTTAAATTTGTTGTAATATGTAATATATTCAGAAGTTTGAATTATATTTGTATTTTCCTTCCACTAAGGAAAGATATTAGAGATAGTTTGGGTTTGGAGGTAGACATACAGTCACAATTCTAAGAAAGGAAGCATCTCCATAACATTGGAAAATGTTATCAAAAAGTAAGAGGAAAGAATCACTAGTTTTACCTCTGGAAAAAGGGAGAAAAAAGGGTGATTTGTTAATCAGTGTCTTTTCACTTCACATGGGCCAGTCACGAAGCTAGGCACACTGAGTACATTATATCACTGAAGTAGAAGATATTTTCTTTAAATCCTCTTATATTTACAGACAACATCATCTGTTGCTTAGAGTTTCTTTAAAAAAAAATTGTGATAATGGTGTGTGTGTGTGATACTGGACTTAGGTATTATATCTGTATTCACACTGTTTACTTCCTTTCTCTATTATTCCTTTATCTGTCCTGCCCTGTTTTGTTCCAATTCTTTCTTCCACTGTATTAAACAACTCTGTGCTTTTTACACAGTAAAACTGATATAAAATACTAAGAAAGTAAATGAAGAGTCCCGAGATGTGTTCTGTGTGAAGAGATGCTTCCCTTTGCCTTTGGTTTGCACTGAGCATCAGTCTTCCTTGGACCATAAGCTCATCATTGTACCTTATCCTAAATACATATAAAGAATCTTCTACTTAAAACTATAATGCTAGCAGGATTGCCGGAATGCAGTCAATTTTCCCCTTATATTTGGTGAAGCAAAAATAGAACCTCGTATGCTTGATTTCAAGTTTGTAGATGACCTAAAATTGTGTCTATGGGTTATTTTGCACATTCAGTTCACCTTGGTTGGTTTCATGATGCTGTCACCTGGGTGCCAATTAGTACACTGGACATCTGCCAAGAAGGAGCTGAAATAAAGCCATCGGCTCATTTCATCTTGACACCAAGGTTACTGCTAAGCTGTATGTAACCTGGTGCTAGAGGCCAAAGACATTGCTTAGTCCAGGAGCTGTACTGTATGCAGGAGTTTACAATAAAGAGAGACTATGCAGGAATTGTCTTGCTTTTCCAGTCTTCCTACAAAAGAAAGATAGTGAAAACCTATCACAAACATGTCAGAATTATGGTAACTGCTACCAGCACACACGGTGCATATTATAGATTTTTCCAGCATACTAAAGCTTTTCATTTACATAAGTGTTAGTCACTCAGCCATGTCTGACTCTTTGCAACCCCGTGAATGGTAGCCCACCAGGCTCTTCTGTCCATGGAATTCTCCAGACAAGAATACTGGAGTGGGTGGCCATTCTTTTCTTCCGGAGTTCTTCCTGACCCAGGAACTGAACCTCCGTCTCCTGCGTTGCAGACAGGTTCTTTACCATCTGAGCCAATTGAGAAGCCCATCATTTTTATAACAAAGCTGATTATATCTCTCTCTGCTGTTTCTCAGAGTAAAATAAAGGGTTTATCATCTGGAAGGCAGGGAGTATGGTCAGTTGGCAGAAATGGGAGTGTAGAAATAAGGTAATAGTTGGGATTGATAACATTCAAACTAATTGGGCTAGGATCAATAATACTGATATTGGAACCTAAGGCAAAAGGAAAAATCAGTAATAGTGATGGTGTCTTTATTTTGATATTTCATTCATGATGGGTTTTTAAAATATTAATTTGTTTCTGTTAAATGTTTTATGTTGATTACTATGTACTTTGATGCTCCTTAAATTTTGTACCATTTTAATTTTTGCTCTACAAACTAACATAAGCAGAAAAAAATTTATGGAAAATTGAAGGAAAAAATCACCATACTGACCCCATATTTCATATAACTAAACAATAGATCTCAGAGTTTCATCATGGCTAGCATTTGGAATTTTTTAGTGCATAATATTAGACAGTAAAGTTCTCAGCATCATTGGAAGATGATGTTAATAGACTGATTCACTGCCAAAATTTCATGAGGGTCAGGATAAAAGAGATGTGGCTGAGCTATATGAAATTTATGTTTTCTATATTTAAATAAGGATCCTAGTCAAGGAAGAGTCTCTCACCCACCAGTTTCTGCTATTCTTGATAAATCAGAAAGATATTTTTATTATTTCTATTTTGACTGAAGGAGAAGGTTAAAGTCTTGGCAGGGAGGTACATATGGGTGAAAAAGGAGACTGAATATGCAAGGAACTGACTGACTGTTAAATCTTCTGATTACTAAATCTAAATCAAATTATAGATGCAAAATGAAAATTAAATATGATTTGCATGACATTTTGCTTGCTCAGACATCTTTCAGTGGAATAATGATTCAGTCTTGACCGAACTCTGAACCTCTGAATTGGATTTTCATTTTACCACCTTTCTTCTTTGCAGTTGTTAATATATTCCTAGTGTTAATATGTTCTCAGGTTCTAAGAAAAAGTAATAGCCCCACTGTGGCCAAGTTAGCATTTGGAATTCCCATGTCAACTCAAACATGGATAGCCAAACAATCTGTTTATTTTATTTAAAATTATGTATATATTTAAATGTTCAATATATTTTGCCCACCTGAATCCCTTTATGAAACCTAAGTAGATCTGTCCAGATGAATTAAATGAAAAGAAATATTATCTTCATAGTTATCAAAGATCTTGCACTTCTATACACTCTTTGAAATTCATTCCCTGAATGATTTTAATATTACATATTTTCTCTTCATTATAAGCTTATGTGCAAATGAATTCCTGCCTGATACAAGGATACCAGCAAAAGTGTCTTTGTGTGAGCCAGTGTATATATGAGTGTATATATGCATTTGTATATATGTAATCACTGTATTTGCCCACTATGCCCCTGCTTTTATTGGGAACAGAAAGTGGGTATTCATATACTTTTTAATTTCTCCTATTCGAAGGCATACTACTTGTGAACAATTGTGACAATCATCTTTGTGTCAATGGCCGTTAGCTTGTTGCTGCTGCTGAACTTATCCAAAAAGGGAAGCTTAGCTGCTTCTTGTCTGTCTCAGGAATCTTCAAATCCAATGGGAAAACTATAAGGATGGGAACCTAGTTCTGTTATCCATGCAAGTTAGTCTCTCTGGGCAAGAGTCTGGATGGAAAAGTACAGAGTGAAAGAGACATAGTAATTCTTACCTCACAGGTTACTTTCATTGATTAAATGAGACAATGTATGGAAAGTACCAATAGTTATATTTAATTGTTAGGAGTACTCCCTTTCGACACAGAGACTATTATGTCCAAATTCTTTTCTAGATTACAAAATAATAACCTGTTATTAGGCTGAGAAACTATAGATAAAAAGGCAAACAAACCAATAAGCAACAAGAATTTACCATATAGTATAAGGAATTATTTTGGGTATCTTGTGATAATCTGTAATGGAAAAGAATATAAAGCTGTACATCTGAAAATAAACACAATATTGTACTTCAACTAGTGAAAAAATTTTTAAAGGGCAAACAAACAAATCATCAACACAATAACTTTGTAACTTGGACTCACATGGTAACTTTGGTGTGGGTGGTGGATCACTTAAAATAGTCAATAAGTTATTCCACCACTTCTCATGTATGGTTGTTCTCTGCTGGCCTCTACTGATAGTTTGGGTACTGAATAATTTCCCCATTTTTGCTCATTTCTTCCTTTTAAATATGTTGTAAACCATAAAGAAGTCTTCATGGTGGGTTTCAATATACTCTAGGTCAAGCTTCTATGCATATTGTGCATGCAGGAATGTGTGCTAGGATGCTTCTGTGGTGTCCAAGTCTTTGTGACTCTATGGACTATAGCTTGCCAGGCTCCTTTGTCCATGGGGTTTTTCAGACAAGAAAACTGGAGTGTGTCACCATGCCCTCCTCCAGGGGATCTTCCTGACCCAGGGATTGAACCCATCTGCACTGGCAGACAGGTTCTTTACCACTAGCACCACCTGGGAAGCCCCTACATGCATATTAAAGAGTAATAAATGATAATGTTCAGTGAATGGAGTCATGTAAGTCTCTAATCTTCTATTCTGTTATTCAAGAAAGATCTTTCAACAACTCTCATAGCTAGTTCTTGCATACTTTCTTCACATCTTCTGAAAAGGGTCAGATTTTTCCATTATCTAGAATATGGAATTTGCTAACTTTGAAGTGTTTGTGAACTCTACTGAAGAGAAACTCAGTGACCTTGATTTAGTCTTGCTTTCAACTATGAAACTTTCTTCTTCAGTAAATAACTGGCTTTATATCCCTTTTCTTTTTCTGTCTTGATGTATATGTATAAAGAGGTGTGTATCTGTCCATTCATTTTATTCTCTTACGCTGATACCCTACCTACCACACAAAAGATCAGGATATATGGCATATATCTATTACCTCTTTGGTGACTTTCATACATTATATTTGAAAAAAACATTATTTTCTCATTTTTCTTTATTTCTTTTCTTTTTTTGGAACCTTCCCTCTATTTTAACAGTATACCCATCGATCTGCCAATCTGTATTCAGAGTTTAGCCAGATTTAGGTTGGTAATTATATATGAATTAGACTACATGCCCCAAAACAGCAACTGGTTTGCTGACTTCAAATGCTACTGCAGACACCCAAGGGTATTCATTAAATGTTAATTAATAATGGTATGCTGAGTTAAATTGACTTGTGGATTCTGGCTGACTGCTCTTCAATTTAAAATTGTGAGATGCATGGCATCAATCTATCAGCAGGCAGGATCAATTTTAATTTATTGCATGTGTCTAGAAAATTGTGGAGCTTTAAGAATTCAAAGAAGTGGATATTGTATTAGATATGAAAGTTAATATATAATGAAAAAAACGAATGCAATGTGAAAGATCTGAGAGTTTATTCTAGGGGCTTTTCCTTGCCTTTGTTCTTCTTTAAATTCTAATTTGGACTTAGTTATCCAAAATTCATGCAAAAATGAGGTGGGTTTTTTTTTTTTTTNCGAATGCAATGTGAAAGATCTGAGAGTTTATTCTAGGGGCTTTTCCTTGCCTTTGTTCTTCTTTAAATTCTAATTTGGACTTAGTTATCCAAAATTCATGCAAAAATGAGGTGGGTTTTTTTTTTTTTTTACTTTTTAACATATTTGTAGATTAGTGAATAATTATGAGAACTTGGAACATTCTGTTGTCCTAAGTGAATATTATACTTCTTTTTGCTAAGGATGGTCACTCTTTTTAAAGGTTTTGGAAGTAGTTGCAGATTATTTTGAGAAGTAGGAAGGAATTCTTGAAATATTCTAAGTTTTTTTGGCTTTATGATGGTTCTCTCAAGATGGTTCTCATTTGTTATAAGTGGTATATGACTCCATATTTATGTTTCAGCCTGCAAATGGTTATGGGAGCCATCGTTTCAAGGGAGACTTTCAGATTTTCATTCATTTGCTAACTTAATGATATCGAAAACTATAAAACTGACTTTTGAAGAAGCCCAAGAAAACCGTTCTATAGTAATTCTGATATAATTAGCCAGATTTGATCTAATTTGGAATCAACAGAAAGTTTACTATTTTAGTAAGATAGATTTGATGTGTTTCTGAGCTTTAAAATTAGTGTCCACTCAAGACTTAAAAAAAAATCATTTAAGAGGGGTGCTGGGCTTCCCTGGTGGCTCAGAGAGTAAAGAAACCACCTGCAGTGCAGGACCCAGGTTCAATCCCTGGGTTGGGAAGATCCCCTGGAGAAGGGAATGGAGACTCACTCCAGTATTCTTGCCTGGAGAGTTCCAGGGACAGAAGAGCCTGGCAGGCTGCAGTTCATGAAGTCACAAAGAGTCACACAAGACTGAGCGACGAACACTTTTACTTTTTCTTAGGCAAACATTCCTCAATATAGTGGTGGTATACTTTAGTTTCTAAGTCATGTCCGACTCTTGCAACCGCATGGACTGTAGCCCACCAAAACTTCTCTGTCCATGGGATTCTCCCAAGAATACTGGAGTGGGTTGCTATTTCCTTCTCCAGGGGATCTTCCCAACCCAGGGATTGAACATGGGTCTCCTGCATTGCAGGCAAATTCTTTATCATGTGAGCTACAAGGCAAGAATAATTGTATTTAAATTAGTATTCCATTAATTACAGATGTAGAACCCTAGAGTTATCTGAGCCTTCAGTTGTAGTTCCAGCTTTTCCTATTTTACATATAAATCTAGTAAATTATGTTATGATTAAAAATAACTTTTGTATGTTTTTCCTTAAAGCTCAATAAACACGAATTTGATGAATTAGATTTCTGCTGCTCTTCATGGGGTTACAAGGAGTCAGACACAACTGAGCAACTGAACTGAAATGAACTGAACTGAACATTGTCAAAGAGTCAGGACATGAGACTGCACAACAGTAACAAAAGATACTACTTGAAATCCCTGTATCATTTGAAATTGTACAATATGTTTAATTCTCATTAGTAATTAATACTTCTGTCACCTCCCAAGGCAGTCATAGAGATCTAACAAAATCTTTCCAAGTAGATAATGAGTACTTGCCAACCTATTGTATTTAAACATTTAGATTCCATAAATATTTTTCTTTCAAAAATTCGGAAGTTAGTTAAATTCTGCCAGCACATACTCTGCTGCTGCTGCTCAGTGGCTTCAGTCGTGTCCAACTCTGTGCGACCCCAGAGACGGCAGCCCATCAGGCTCCCCCATCCCTGGGATTCTTAAATTCTGCCAGCACATACTCTACTTGGCTTTAAATTGTCTCTTCACCAACTGATTTACTTTGAAGTGATCCTACACATTCCTTTAATAATACAATTTCCTACCTGACTTATTAATCCTGACTGCAATGATCATTATATTGAAAACTGATACACTGACCTATCATAGGGCTTCTCTGATAGCTTAGTTGGTAAACAATCTGCCTGCAATGCAGGAGACCCCGGTTCAACTCCTGGGTTGGGAAGATCCACTGGAGAAGGGATAGGCTACCCACTCCAGTATTCTTGTACTTCCCTTGTGGCTCAGCTGGTAAAGACTCTGCCTGCAGTGTGGGAGACCTGGGTTTGATCCCTGAGTTGGGAAGATCCTCTGGAGAAGGGAAAGGCTACCCACTCCAGTATNTGGAGAAGGGATAGGCTACCCACTCCAGTATTCTTGTACTTCCCTTGTGGCTCAGCTGGTAAAGACTCTGCCTGCAGTGTGGGAGACCTGGGTTTGATCCCTGAGTTGGGAAGATCCTCTGGAGAAGGGAAAGGCTACCCACTCCAGTATTTTGGCCTGGAGAATTCCATGGACTGTATAGTTGCAAAGAGTCAGATATGACTGAGTAATTTTCACTTTCAACCTATCATAAGTAGTGAACATTTTTAATTCTAGAGAATTTGAAAGGAAATTCAACTTTTTGAAATGTGTAAGACTGAATTACTATGAAGCCTTGCCTGCAAGGAGTTAAATTTTAAAGAATAGATCACATGATCTATAATCAACCTGAATGCAGTTATGAGTATATTCATATATGTTCATTTTGAAAGAAATCATCCTAAAATGTGTTCATGTCACCAATATGAAAACTAAAAATGAAATTCTGTGTTGCATAGCCCTTCTGATAGTGTTAACCATTCTAAATTTGGATTAAGAAGCAGATATGGAAGAGCATTCTTTATAGGAACTCCTATGTCTGTAGTCAGTTTGGAAGCAATATGTGTCTTTCTGTCCCTACTCCTTCTGTAAGTAAAGTAAATGTTTCTCAGTCGTGTCCAACTCTTTGTGACCCCATGGACTGTAGCCTACCAGTTTCCTCCATCCATGGGATTTCCAGGCAAGAATACTGGAGTGGGTTGCCATATCCTTCTCCAGGAGATTTTCCCAACCCAGGGATCGAACCCAGGGTTCCCGCGTTATAGGCAGATGCTTTACCATCTGAGCCACCAGGGAAGTCTTCTGTAGGATCATGGAATTATTTTAATTAGAATGGGACAATTAGGTGACACCCCTAACCTCAGACATTGTGTGAACATACAGAATCTTTTCACCATTCATTGTGGAAACTGCTTAAACTTAAGGAAATCATAGAATTAATGTGTAATGTATTTATGGCTCAGTGGTAAAGAATCTGCCTGCAGTGCAGGAGATGTGGGTTTGGCTCCTGGGTCAGGAAGATCCCCTGGAGAAGGAAATGTCAACCTACTCCAGGATTCTTGCCTGGAGAATCCCTTGGAGAGAGGAGCCTGGTGGGCTACAGTCCATGGGGTTGCAAAGTGTTGAACACGACTGAGCAACTAAGCAACAACAAAAATATTTATATCAAGTGAGTTAGGAAATTATTCCTAAGTATCCTTGCCAGTGGAAGTGATAATAGTTTCAGAATACAAATGATCTTGTCTGTTTAGGCTTTTGACACATTATACAAATGTGTGCTCTTTGAAGCAGTGTCTTTACCTGAAAGCCTAGATTCAAATTCCAGATTCTTAAGACAAATTTTTTATCTTACCCTCTCAAGCATATATACATGAAAACTCGTGAAACAGGAAATTCA
This sequence comes from Neotragus pygmaeus, assembly GCA_006410875.1. Lineage (NCBI taxonomy): Eukaryota > Metazoa > Chordata > Mammalia > Artiodactyla > Bovidae > Neotragus > Neotragus pygmaeus. The sequence goes on along the minus strand of SJYV01016539.1, from coordinate 4,578 downwards.
TAAACTATGGGAAATAAAGCACAATGTACAGTTGAGCTCTTCTGATCACAAAGTTAATTTTAGCTGCTTAAGAGAACAACATTGAAACCTAAATCAAAGAGTTATTCTTAATTTTACACTATCACCATGATTACTCATTGTCATTTGTTGAGCGAAACAATTATTTAATTTCGAGTCATGCATCATTGCATTTTAAGATTTCAATTCTTTTGTTTATATCAAAACACATTTTATGTAATAGCTGCTATGTAAAGCTGGGCAATTAGCATCTGTGGCAATTAAAACTAATAGAGTATAAAGAATATTATCCCAATTAAGTTGTCAGAAATTTCCTATTGAGCAAATAAGCTGAAAATTGTGTTCCAATAAAGATAGTAAAATTTAACTTTAAAAAATGACTTTTCCACATAAACTCAGTCCCTCCTTATGCTGCTTTCAGGCAGAAATGTGAGTAAAACAGCTACTCTGTCACTTCTTTTTTCTTTCAGGGGTTCTCTCCTAGATGTTTTATATGTTTTGAAATTACTATACTTTGCNGGTCCCTGGGTTGGGATGATCCCCTGGAGGAGGGCATGGCAACCCACTCCAGTATTCTTGCCTAGAGAATCCCTATGGACACAGGAGCCTGGCAGACTACAGTCCATGGGGTCGCAAAGTGTCAGACAGGACTGAGCGACTAAGCACAGCACATCCCTGTTCCAGTGTAATTACAGTCCTACCTCTATCAAAGGGTGGAAAAGAAATCCCACCCTTTCCCATCTTCTCAGGAACTGCACAGAATCTTCTATTTTCTTCTTTATATATTTGACTTCCTTCTCCCCAAAAGATTGTTCCCCCAGTGGCTTTTAAGCACTTTCCATTCTCCCCGGACTAAAGGAGATTTTACTTGGATGGATCATTCCTCTCTGCCCCCCACCCCTAGTTCTTATCTTCTTATTCCCCTTCAAAGCCAAACTCTCAAAACAATTGCTCATGTTTGCGGTCTCTGCTTCCTCAAGTCCTACTCACTCCTCAACCTGCCCCAACCTGGCTTCTAGTCTCATCACTCCTCAGAAACAGCTCTAACGCAAACTGTGTAACTGCACGTTCTTATTTCCTTGGCTTCCAAGCATCGCTGAACTTCCTCCTTACTGAAATCCTGTTCCTTTGACTAACAGGACGCACACTTCTCTAATTTTCCTCCTAACACTCTGCCCATCCTTACAGTTTCGCACTCCCCTCCTGACCACAGAAATCCTCAAGGATTTCTCTCGATCTCATTCAACTGAGTGACTTTAGTTACCACGTACATACAAGCAGATGGTCTACTACTTTATTTTTCCACTCCCAAAAACTCTCCTCTGAGTCCCATACTGTATGTCCAACTGTCAGATAGACATCTACATTTGAGTGTCATGAAAGCACCTCAGATTCAACTTTTTTAAAATGGAGGTCACAGTACATACTCAATAAAGTTCGTTGAATGAATGCACAAAAGTAGCAATACCCGCACAAAATTCTATCCATGCAAAAGAAATGAGCCCAGAAAAGAGAGAGCAAGTTGTAAGAATCAACCGCTGCAACAGCAAACCTCTGTGTACAGGGGCAACATCATAGACTTAATTGAGTGAGTTATGCACATCTTAATTTTAATGAAAACAGTAAACAGATAATAAAAATAGTGGAGATAAGGAAAAAGAGAAATGAATGGCTGTAAAAGAGGCTGGACCTTGAGGAAATAACTCTACCCAACTAAAGATAGAGCAGCTCATTGATATTCGTCAGTTGATAATCGAATGAGCATTCAATTAATGTCAATTAACAAACACTGTCAATTAAGTTCACAAAAGAAGAGAGCTATAAATATGGAAAAGAGCAGTCTAAAACAAACCTTCTAGTGTTGGATTAGAATTGGAGGTGCTGCTGCTGCTAAGTCGCATCAGTCGTGTCCGACCCTGTGCGACCCCATAGACGGCAGCCCACCAGGCTCCCCCGTCCCTGGGATTCTCNACCACCCCCCACCCCCATCCCACCCTTTAGGTCAGCACAGAGCACTGCCCTGAGCTCCCTGTGCTGTAAGCAGGTTCCCATTAGTTAGCTATTTCACACATGGTAGTGTATATATGTCAGTCTCAATTCCCAACGCACCCCTCCTCCTCCCACCTCCGTGTCTGCACCTCTGTTCTCTCTGTCTGCATCTCTATTCCTGCCCTGCAATCAGGTTCATCTGTACCATTTTTCTAGATTGCATGTATGAGCATTGATGCATCATTTATTTTTCTCTCTCTGACTTATTTCACTCTATACAGCCACTATGGAGAAGAGTATGGAAAGTCCCTAGGAAGCTAAAAAATAGAACTATCATATGACCCATCAGTCCCACTACCGGGCATACACTCTGAGAAAACCATAATTCAAAAGGACACATGCACCCCAGTGTTCGCTGCAGCACTGTTTACAATAGCCGGGACATGAAAGCAACCTAAACGTCCATGGACAGATGAGTGGATAAAGACAGTGTGGTACATAATACACGACAGAGTGTTATTCAGCCATTAAAAGGAATGAAACTGGGATTTGTAGAGACATGGATGGACCTAGAGTTTGTCATAGAGATGATGAGAAATTTTGAACACAGCTTTAAAGAAGTATAGATGTCTTTAAACCTCTTCTCTGTTACATCATCAATTTTCCCTCTCCAGTGAATAATACCAATAAGAATATACTATTCTGAAATATTTCTCCTTTTAAATCCCTTTAATCCTCACAACTCCCCTGCTCACCCATCACCACCCCTATTTCTCTGCTCCTCTATACATGAAAATGCCTAGAAGACTTGTTTATATTGGCCATTTCTGTTTTCTCTCTCCCATAGTGTTAGTCCCTCAGTCATGTCCAAATCTTTGCAACTCTTAATGGACTGTAGCCCACCAGGCTCCTCTGTCCATGGAATTCTCCAGGCAAGAATACTGGAGTTTATTGCCACTTCCTTCTCCAGAAGGTCTTCCTGACTCAAGGATCAAACCCAAGTCTCTTGTTTCTCCTGCACTGACAGGCAGATTCTTTACCACTACACCACCTGGACTTTCTTTTTCAAATTCTTTTCCCATTTAGGTTATTTCAGAATTCTGAGCACAGTTCCCTGTGCTGCCATATAGTAGGTTCTTGTTGGTTTCCTCATTTTTATTTATTTATTTATGGACATACCACTGGATTATGGGATCTTATTTCCCTGATCAAAGACTCAACCTAGCTTGTTGGCAATGAAAGCCTGGAGTCCTGACCACTGGACAACCAGAGAATTCTCTGGTTATCAATTTTAAATATAGCACTTTGTACATGTCAATTTCTCCCATGATCTGATGAACACGTTCCAATGATGATTTTATTTGTGTTGGCCTAGTTGATCTTTCAAGGTCACCGATAAGCTCCATGCTGTCTAATCTGTGACCCCTGCTTCCCCTAATTTAGTGGTCTATACTTAACTCCTCATCTTCTTGAATGCTCTCAACAACATTTGACTCACCTGATCAGTTTCTTTACTCAACCTCTCTTGTTTCTTTTCCCATCATCTCAATCTGATTCCTTTTCTTAATCTCTGAAAGTTGGAGCTCACTTGAACTTTTTTGCTCTAGTCTAGCTATAGTATTCCCTGGGGACCTCATCCAGGTCTGTCTTTTTATATTATCACATTGATGACTTCCAAATCTGTATCTTCAGTCCAGGTCTTCCCCGTGAACTCCAGCCTTTGTTTTGCTCCCTGCTATATCACAGAAGAGTGACACAATACAGGTGCTCGATCAATATTAATTGAATAAATGAATGAATGGTCTGTTTCATTTCTCAGGGTAGTTGTAGAAACCAAGTAAAATCAGGAGATAAAGGTAATTTACCTTGAAATTGTCATAATATTATTCATCCTGCATTTTTGCACTATTCAAAAATGATAAAAAGCAGTAGGATATGAGAGGATTTGGAGTGGGGGGGGAGTGCGGTGCTTACCCGATGGCTCAGCGGTAAAGAATCTGCCTGCAGTGCAGGAGATACAGAGATGTGAGTTGAATCCCGGGGTCAGGAAGATCCCCTGGAGGAGGAAATGGTCATCCACTCCAGTATTCTTGCCTGGAGAATCCCGTGGACAGTGGAGCCTGGTGAGCAACAGTCCATGGGGTCACAAAAGAGTTGGACATAACTGAGTGACTAAACAACAAGATGAGAGGGTTTTTATAATTTTTTCAAGTTTCTAATCTAGATTTTCAAAAATGGTATGTCTCCCCAAATTCAATGTTCTGTTTCATTCTTCAGACTCTGAGAACCAAAGAAAGAGGTATAATAAATCTGTATTCAAGTGCAAAAATAAATGCTCTAATGTTTCCTCTGATAAAAACATAGTATCTTTAGTGCATGAGGCCCACAGATTTGATAGACTCAGTAATTCCAACTTGAATGACAGGTCCTTGCAAAACTAGTTGCAGAGTGTTAATCATTTATAATGCAAATAAGCAATTAGATAAGTTATATGATTCATAGCTTTAAAGCTTAACACCTCTTGGCTTAATGGCTGTCAATGAAAGAATAAGACATGGATGCAAGCTAATA
>SJYV01016538.1:0-46731 GCA_006410875.1 Neotragus pygmaeus | reverse complement strand
TTCTGCCATAAAGGTAGTGTCATCTGCCGGCAATCTTGATTCCAGCTTGTGGTTCTTCCAGCCCAACGTTTCTCATGATGTACTCTGCATATAAGTTAAATAAGCAGGGTAGCAATATATAGCCTTGACATACTTCTTTTCCTATTTGGAACCAGTCTGTTGTTCCATGTCCAGTTCTAACTGTTTTTTCCTGATCTGCATATAGGTTTCTCAAGAGGCAGGTGAGGTGGTCTGGTATTCCCATCTCTTTCAGAATTTTCCACAGTTACTAGTAGCATGGGTCAATAAAAGAATCGGGGGTTTAATTTCAAGTAATCTAATTAGCTATTATGACTCAAAAAAGGAGAGATGATAATTGCCCTTATTTTTTCCTGTAACTTCCTACCTCTGTAGCACTTCATCCCTACTTTACCCTTAGGAGTACTTCCCTAGAGATTTTCAGCTGAGTCTTAAAACCCAGACTTCTAAATAACTGTTTTCACTACCTAGATGCCTTCTATACTTCTAATCTGCAATGTGTTGAATTACTGAACTGCTTGAATTGGCTCCTTTTAAACTTGTGTTCTGGGTTATATGTGTGCCCCTACAAGCTCCCAGGGTGAGGCTGAGGAAAGATATGTGTGCTTTGTGAAGTGGAACACTGCCGTGAACTTGGAAAATTGAGTTCAGTCATTGATGTATTAGACTTATTGAGAATTTTCCCTAAGAAAGGCCTCTGATGTAGCTGAGAGCACTAAACAATATAATGTTGAAAACAGGGAAAATACAAATGAAAACTGCAGGGGAAAACATTTGAAATCTGTAAGAAAAATTAAAGGTGGTAATTAAAAAAACCAGTGGACAATTCAACTGCAGTAGAAATCTGGGCTTCTGAGGTCTGCAGAAACAAAGGCAGACATCGGAAGAAGTGTAATGCACTAGGAATACATATATTTTGAAATCACTCAGGTATAGAGTCAAGTCTCAGTTCTACTGCCTGACACCTGGGTGACAGAGATACTTAACTTCTGCCTTTGTAAGTTGTGGGTGATTGTGGTGTGCTGGTTAATATTTAATAACTGGATCATACAAACAGACAAAATCTCAGTTTGCAGGTTTTGCCCATTTTCATAGGGTAAATTCTCCCACCACAACCAATTTCAAGCTGCCCATTTAATATCACTGAACATATTCTTGGGAAGAAGTGCATGGTCGCACACCATCATACTTCAAGAGCATAGGTGATAGTAAAATGTATGAAAATAATTTGAAAGGGATATATTTTTAGTATTATCTATATTTTAAAATACAATTTTAAATTGTAAGTTTATATAATTTTAATAATGGCTATTTAATTGCCAGCTTGCAAAATTCCAGGATATTTAACAATCAGCCCAAACAAGCTTTGTTCAGGCAAATGTTATGGTGCTTTCGGCTGTGAGTTCAGCGTCAATGAATTAGAAATATATTTTACGTGCAAGTGTCTTTAAACAAAAACATGTGTAAAACAAAAGTTATGTATTGATCAGTTGATGCAAACACTGTGGCCAGAGGCTCTCAGGACACCAGCCCCGTATTTTTCTCACGGAAGCGGTAATTAACACTGAGTTTATAGAACATCACCACCGACAGTAACAAGAACTAGGTGGAACTGCCTTTTTTGGGGATGGTTTGATTACGACAGTTCTGCGCTTAGCACAATGCCTGCACACAGTGGGAAAGCCCTAGGAGGTCCCCTTCCTCTGCATCTCGCCCTCCTTGCCTGGGTAGTCTATGCTAAACCTTGCAGGCTAGCTCAATCGCACCCATCAGTTATGAAATCTACAAATAGCAAGTGTTGTTATTGTTGGATGCTCGCCTCCTTCAAGGAGTGTTACGGAATTTGTGATCATCCATCAATTCACAGCCCATTAGATGCCTTTGAACAACACAAAGAAAGGTGTTAACAGTAACAACACAAAGAACTACACTCAGTCAGGAAGTTTGCCCTCCTCCCCAAGTTTCTCCCCTGGCTGATGATTGCCAATCCCTCATTTTTTTTTCAGGAGAAGGCAATGGCACCCCATTCCAGTACTCCTGCCTGGAAAACCCCATGGACAGGGGAGCCTGGAAGGCTGCAGTCCATGGGGTTGCTGAGGGTCGGACACGACTGAGCGACTTCACTTTCACTTTTCACTTTCATGGTTTGGAGAAGGCAATGGCAACCCACTCCAGTGTTCTTGCCTGGAGAATCCCAGGGAGGGGGGAGCCTGGTGGGCTGCCGTCTACGGGGTCAGACAGAGTCGGACACGACTGAAGTGACTTAGCATCTTTTTTCAAACTGCTTTCCTTAAAGGAAACTGGAGGCTTTTCCTGTACCAGAGCTCAGGAAAATCTTCTACCTTTTATTCTCTGTCCAAACTCAGTTTGTTGCCTGAGGGTTGAATCCTCAGTGATGCTCACTCCTTTATTTCTTCCAACAGCCATGCGTCCATCGCCCTGCCTTATCGTGTGAAGCCCTCCACACCGCTGCACACACCACTGACCTGCTCCAAGTTGGAGCAGTTTTTCCAGTCATGGTTAGGATCGGCATTATTTAAAATAATGTTCCAGTTGTGGTTAGTATGGTCATCATTTAAAAAGCCATGTTCTTTCTTTCATGAAAAATGACAGCATATCAGATTATGCTGCTTCTTGCTTAAGTCCTTGAAAGATTTCCTATTACTCTTATACCTAAAACTTGCCCTCCTTACTCTGGCACACAGACTCTGTATGACCCATTGCTCCCTAACGTTTGAATGTCAACACCTGCACTCTCCTCCTTGTTTATCTTGCTTCATTACATTGGCCTTCTCACTGCTCCGTTGCAGGCGTCTGCTGTCTGGTCTACAGCCATCCAAGTTCCTCCTCCAGCCACTCCTGCCAGTCACGTGCGTGCCCAGTCGTGTCCGGCTCTGCGGCCTCCTGGATTGTAGCCCACCAGGCTTCTCTGTCCATGATATTTTTCAGGCAAGGATACTGGAGTGGGTTGCTGTCCTCGTCCATGGAATCTTACCAGTTCAGGGATCAAACCCACATCTCCTGCATCTCTTGCATTGCAGGGAGATTCTTTTCCCATGAGACACGGGGGAAGCCCCCCTGACAGTCACATCTCAGCCCAAATCACCTGGCTGCAAGGTGTCTGTGACTGTGTAGTCTGTGACTGTGTAGACATGCAATCGCTTCGTTCCTTCATTACTTTTATCCTTTGTCATGTGACATCAATGTGTTTTATGGGTTGTGTCCCCCCAGATTCATATTAAGTCCTAACCCCTAGCACCTCAGGAGGTGACTGATTTTGCCGATAAGGCCTTGAAAGAGGTGCTTAAGATACTTTTCACATTTATGCATTCTATGTACATTTCCCTAAAAGTCCCTAAAATAGGTTATGTGTATGAATCAGTGTTTATTGCAGAAGGTAGAGGATGTTAACTTTTTGTCAAATTACGATATGCTTGAAACTTTTGTTTTTTTCCTTTTGTTGGAAAAAAGAGATTAATACAACAAGAATTTCATCGAGGGTTAAAAAAAGAGGTGATTAAGGTAAAATAAGGCTCTTGGGGTAAGCCATAATTCAGAATGACTGCTGTCATTCTGAAAAAAAGAAGACATTAGGACACAGACAGATACACAGAGAAAGACGGTGTGAAAACACCGTAAGAAGGCAAACCAAGGAGAGGGAACTCTGAAAACAGTCAACCCTGCTGACACTTTGATTTCAGACTTGTGTCTCCAGCGCCAGGGGAAGTGGGGGAAGTGATAAATTTCTGTTAAGTCACTCTGTCTGTGATATTTTGTTATGGCAGCCCTGACAAACTAATATTCATCATTTTTTTGTTTTTGTTTTTCCCTTTCCTTACTAAATTATAAATTTCGTGAAAGCAAGAATTATATGTCTTATTCACCCTTCTAGTCTTAATGTCTACAACAATTCCTAGCACCAAATGGGCTTTCTATAAATATTTTTAATGACTGATGATTGAATGATGCATCCAGGAATGTGAGCCTTTGCTGTTCAAGTTATCTCTAGCTATGCCAACTATTGTTGTTGTTCAGTTGTTCTGTCATGTCGGACACTTCGCAACCCCATGGATTGTAGCATGCCAGGCATCCCTGTCCTTCACTATCTCCTGGAGTTCGCTCAGACTCATGTCCATTGAATCAGTGGTACCACTCAACCATCTCATCCTCTATCACCCGCTTCTCCTCCTACCTGCAATCTTTCCCAGCTTCAGGGTCTTTTCTAATGAGTCAGCTCTTCACATTAGGTGGCCAAAGTAGTGAAGCTTCAGCTTCAGCATCAGTCCTTCCAATGAGTATTCAGGGTTGATTTCCTTTACAATCGACTGGCTTGATCTCCTTGCAGTCCAAGGGACTCTCAAGAGTCTTCTCCAGCACCACAGTTCGAAAGCATCAGTTCTGTCTCCACTTTCTTTATGGTCTAACTCTCACAGCCATACATGACTACTGGAAAAACCATACCTTTGACTAGTTTTATTATTTATTACTTTAAAAACAAGCAAAAGCACTTGCCTAAAGAATTGCTTCAATACTTGTTATGAGTCCCAGAGCTTAGACCTTCTTAACCCATTTTTTCCCCCACAAATCTATTTGATTAATTCTCCCAGCTTTTCAGCACGTTCTCTGCTGAGTTCTTCTGTTTGTTTATAGATTCTTCTCTAACCTGGATCTTTCTCCACTTATGTCCTGGGTGCCTGGATCTTGTGAAGCTGGTAATGCAGCTTCCCTTACCTGAGTCCTACCACAAATCCTTCATCATTTCTGTCCCTGGCACCAGTGAGAGGATGTAGGCCTGCCCCCACTCCCACCTGCGACAGGGAAAGACTTGGAGACAAACTGAGAAAATGCTTATCTTGCTTCCTAAGTAATGCATTTCTTGCTGACAGCTCACATCTCACCAGTGGGTTCTTGTTTCTCCATCTTTTGTGCCCTTTTAATTGCCTGGCCCTAGACAAGTCTCCAGAAACTCCACCAGAACCCAGCTTTACGCTGAGTATTCTGTTTGCTCTTCATTTCCACCCCTACCAGATCTCTGATCCACTTGTGGGAGACTGACCCCTCCTGTTCGCATCTCCCTGGGCCCCCACTGGGAGCTTTCCAGCTGAGTGCAGCCAGTGGCGGCGACGTAAGGGTGGGCATAAAGAGAGAGAGCAGAGGATGTTGGCTCCCTATTCAAGTTTCCAGTTCCCACGGGGAAGCTTCTCCACGCCAGCTCCTTGTAATGGCCTCTGGTTACAGCCGAGGGTGGTAACTGCTTCCCATGCTTGCTGGACTCGGGGTGCTTTACCATTCCGTGATTGATCTTCTAGTCCTACCCAGGCCTCTGAAAATAGTCCTTTCATTGAGGTTTCTTCCACTCAACCATCTAACAGTGACTTCTGTTTCCTGCCTGGACTCTGAAAGACACTTTACATAATTTTCAAACTGCAGTGTTTAGAAATGATATCTTTTCTTTCCTCAGGTTACAGCGGCTTTGGGGATGTGGTCCTCAGGCTCCACGCACTGAGGTGACTGGTTCTGAAGGGCCGCCCTGCACGCCGGTGCATGACCCTGCTGTGGGGCTGTCCTGCCATCTGTCGCCCTTGTTGGCACCGCTGCCACTGCTCCGGGTGAAGCAAGCATGGGGCTGATGGAAACAGAAGCGTGTGTACCCGATGGATGTTTCCCAGCGTTAAGGAAGGGGGCCCAGAGAAGCCGAGTTGCATCATGACTATTTGGAAGAGATGCTTGTAGAGTTAGAACATAGATGCTACGCCATGTTAACAGATCTGGAAGAGTTCCTGGCTTCCCCAAAAGGTGCATCGCTAATAGTCTTTTTGTGCCTCAGAAAAATTTTGGTGGTTTATTACAGTAACTCATACTTGGAGTCAGAATGTTCTTGAGGATGATATGTGTAAGATTTTTAATAGGGTGTTTGCTTAATTTTTTATAATCCTGGTGGTTATGATATGTGTAAGATTTTTAATAGGGTGTTTGCTTAATTTTTTATAATCCTGGTTGAACGTCAGTGCTATTTTTATAGCTCTTGAGATATGAGATGACATAAGCTTAGAGCAGAAGAGCCGCTGGGGGAGACAGAGTCACACAGGTAAGAAAAAGAGTGAGAGAAGATCTAAGAAAGTGGGGCACAGACCCCAAGAAGATGTTTTCAGTCAAGCTCCTGTGAGCGCACAGTCTTTGAGGGGTAAGTTTGTGTGTGTTGGGCTTTGTGTTGTTTATCCTAAGTGCCTTTTTTACAGCTTGGAAAAAATCAGTACAGTTTGATATATTTGAACGGATAACTTTGTAAATTCTAGTTTTTCAGAATGAAGTACTATATAAAATTTAACTTGAAGCTTTTATATCTTGTCAAAGTGATATTATAACACAGATATGTTATATATGAACATATAACATACACATATAAGTCTGCTAAATTAACCTTTGTTAAGTGGAGCACAGGGTGTTGGATGGTGAACCAACAACAGAGTCCAACAGACCACAAGAGAACTTGAAATAGAGAGGTTTATTATTCACAGGTCCTGGGGGGAGTACATGGCACACCAGGAGGGGCCACACAGGAAGGTCAGGCAGAGTACAGACAGAGAGAGAGAGACAGGATCTGGGGCACATGCCTTTAGTAGGGTCCTGGGTGCAGAGCCTTGGAGTCCCCAGGCTATGGCCAGATCGGTCAGTTCAAGCCAAAAGAAAGAGGTTTTGGTAAGCCCCCTGCCCTGGGGAGGGTGGGTCTTATCTAAGGGATGCATAAGGCATACAAAGCACTGGGAGGCAGGAGACTGTTGATCACAAGGGCTGTTGGGGAAGTCATATCAAGGAGTTACATTTGCTTGTGACCCTGGGCTGCTATTCAGGACATGCACCTGTAAGAGGGGCTAGTGTCAAGCTATGGTCCCTGCAGGCTATTTGCCAAACAAAATGGATGCTGAGATAACAACACCATCAAGTAGCTTAGCTAAAGTCTGGACAAAATAACCTATAACAATATATATATGTAACGTATAAATACTACATTCCTTTTTTCGTAATCATAGCGACTACTGGGATTTGAGGAGGCTTACAAGAAAACTGCAGGATGATGTGAACCTGAAATGAATCTTGTCCAGGAAGATGTGGCACATTACCAATACAAGTTCAGTGGTGCTTACAGAAAAGGGCATTTACTCTGTACTCTTAAGACTTATCTTTATTATGAAAGTGTTTTCAAAGTAAAATGATCCTCATAATAATGAGTGCTTCCAGAGATCAAGAATGAATAATTATATTTTCATATAAAAATCAGCAAAATACAGTAACAATACATAAAATAATTCTAATTGGCTAACAGTACATCATTCCATTTCTGACAGAGATGCTCAAGCACTGAATTGTCTTAACAAGTAAGGTTTTGTCACCTATCCTATTTCTCACTGCAAGTTGAAAAAAATCAAATCCCCAAACTAACCACCTCCCTTTTGCATGACACCAAATGGCTATGGAGGTAACTGATCATGCGGGCAAAAAGGAGATGAAAATCATGAGCTTAGAGGCTTTATGAAACTTTGGGAAATCAAACTTGGAGGCTATTTTCCATATTTAAATAAATGAAGCGTGAAGTTAAAGTTCCAGAATCACCATATAACTGCTCCTATTACAGAGTGAATTTCTATTTGGCAACTAATCTCTAAAAACTCCTATTTTTTTAAGGGCAGATTTACAATCACAGTTAAAAAAAACTGTTGTAGATACAAAAGAAAAAAAATTGTCTCTATAAAACCTAATTTTCACTTAAAATAGAAATCATACCTACAGCTGTTATTCCCTGGCTTCCAGGCCATGCAACACATACCAAAATAAGAAACCAAGCTCTCATTAACTTGTGTTGAGGAAAACAGGCTCATATGGGCAAAATTTTTTTTTTTATGAAATCAGAGAAGGAAATGTGATACACAACTGATCCAATGGTTATTGGGAAATTGATAGCAGATAAGAGACAATATTTTAGATTTGAGTTCCAGATTTAAAAGAAGGTGAATGAAAGGTAAACAAGCTAGATCTTAGGTTAACAGTCCCTTCCCATTCCTTCCTGGGCACTCTTGAGAATGTCTAGTCTTGTGGAGACATCATATCATGTGTCATCTGCTTGCAGAGACTTGGGTGTCTTTGATTGGATGGGGATCTTGGCTTATGGACATTTGGTAATATGTTCCATTCAAAGGCTTCAGGTTGATCTCACATTGGAAAGACTAAGGTATTCTTGTGGGTGATTACAGATCTTATTAATAGCTACTTATAATGTTTTATGTCCTTTAATACAATTTCCTCCACAAAAAACAGCATCCGGTATGCTTCCAGTGAGCATATGTTAGGCATTTTGACAGCACAGAGTGGACAAGTGGACATCTACTTGTCCACTACCTCCTTAATATCTACTGATCGCCCCCTAGGGGATGGGAGGAGACCATGCATGCAAATGCAAACCACAGGGCCTGTTTCCAGCCTATTAAAAGGGAAGAATTAAACGTGGCCACAGTGAACCAGTGTTAATCACCATCTGCTAATTTGAAAATGGTACAATTTCATCTTACCAAGAGAAATTTAAACCTACTATGGGGACAACAATAACGTCACTTAAATATCTTGCTGCACTTTGCATGTACTGTTTGTGATTGAGAGTACTCCTTTCATGGACAGGACACTGGTGCAGACTTTGATCTGATCTGATTTTTTCTTATTTGAACACTAGAAACATTTCAGGGCTACTAATATTTATCTACAAAGTAGGAATCAGCCAAAGACAAAGAGGGGGAAAAAAAGTAAGCTAATTAGAACTTAAGACCTCAAACAGCATGTGAAATGTAAACATTTAATCTCTTACTTTTAAGAATTTCTTCAAACCTCTTTGGACACAATGACATCATAGGACATACTAATAAAGAGAATTATTTAATACCTTTGTAACTATTCTGTATAATTTTCATACTTCAAATTAAGAAAAAATGCTCAAATATTCAGGCAACTTTGGCATTAACATCTCCAAGTAGGGGACAAAAATAACTACCAATGCAAAAATCATGAAGAGCTTATGGGTGTCCCTAAAGTTCTCTTGGAAGAGGTTTTTTTTTTAAGACTCAGGTGTGCTGAAATGAAATGTGGTTTCTTATTTCAGCCCAAATACTGAGGTTGAAATATACAGAGTGGAAAATTCAGACCTTTCTACCCAAGGTGCAAGCGTGCAGTTTGCTCAAATTCAAACTCTGTCAAATACTCAGAATGAAAGTTTGGCAACAGAACAGGACATTTTCAGGTTTACCTGTCATTTTGGCTACAGGTGACCTAATTTTATCCCAATAAAGAGTTATTTCCCTCACCCAATTGCTTGTTTACTTTGGAGAGCCTACCTTTCTTCCTTGTTCATCTTTGTCAGATGCCTGTTTCATTATCTGATGGTATCTCAGGACACCATCTGCCCAGCAGCTGAGCAGGATCTGAATGTTAATAAAATCCTTGGGTGAAGCAGAAATCTTGTGCATTTTCCTCAACACTTAGTTTGATAATCCAAAATACAGATAGCTGCTCCCCTACTCTCAACATTTGTAACACTTAATTTGGAAATGGGGACTATTTAGATGCTGACTAAACATCTGCCTACAATGTGGAAGACCTGGGCTCAATCCCTGGGTCGGGAAGATCCTCTGGAGAAGGAAATGGCAACCCACTCCAGTACTCTTGCCTGGAANGTAACACTTAATTTGGAAATGGGGACTATTTAGATGCTGACTAAACATCTGCCTACAATGTGGAAGACCTGGGCTCAATCCCTGGGTCGGGAAGATCCTCTGGAGAAGGAAATGGCAACCCACTCCAGTACTCTTGCCTGGAAAATCCCATGGACAGAGGAGCATGGTAGGCTGCTACAGTCCATGGGGCCACAAAGAGTCAGACACGACTGAGCGACTTCACTCACTCATTCAATCACTAGATGCTGACCTTAGGGCCTTCATGATCTGAACTCTGAGGCAAAGAGGCTGAAAGGAGTCTTCCCCTCTCAGCTGTGGAGGTGGCGTGAACAGGCAGTACAAAGGGAGGTGGAGAGTTTCTATTGCACATGGTGGATGGTTTTCATGAAAAGAATATGGATAAGGATGAGTCAGTGATGTTTTGGTTTTATCACGTTTTTTTGAGAAACCTACATGTACATGCACAGATCACACACTTTTATATCATTTATTGACCCAAGGCCAAATTCTACTTGAATTTCTACATCTCTCTCCCTCTAATTGGTCTAGAAAAGCTATAGAATTGGAGAATAAAATATTACTTTTTCTAGATTCCCTCCTACATACCCCTTTGTACCTTGGGAAGATTTGAATATGACCAGGACAGGCTAAGTCAATTAATGGGAAACAACATTCCTACTAACCTACAGCTGACATTACAATACATACTTCCAAAGCTATGGCCTGGCACAGGTAGAAGATGGGAGATCTCACAGATTTTCTCTCTCAGGCTTATCAGGCCACCATGGGAGAGTGGCAGACAGAGATACATTATTCTTTATCTCAAAAGACCTACAAACACCATTTTGATGACTCAAAAAGAACTCTGCCTTAAAATGTAAAATGGAACACAAATGTATTGATACATAGAAGACTGCGTTGTTACCGTCAGCGGTCAGGGAGGCTCTGAGAATTCCCAATTCTCCTTCTAAGTGACTTTTGGGAAGAACAAAACGCAGATGTTCAGATGTCTTTTGCTAAGGACAGGCAATTTTCTTCATGTCATGCAAGTCTTCTAAACCTTTAATTTATAAGCAGATCTTTTGAAGTTATTTTTCTATGCTAAAGAGTGTCAAATGACCCAAATAGAAGCACACTGTGGCTTTCTGGTTTATTTCACCCATCAGAGGACTTGCTCTAGATACTAAAGCAAGGCACGAGGCTTTCTTCTGTTCCATATTTTAGTTGAGAAGACATTTTCACCTTATCAAAAATTCTCAGCTATAACATGCTTGCTGGTTTACTTTTTATATATCTGCATTTTAGCAGATGTTTAGATGACAAGTACTTTTCACACTTAATGATTGGTCTTACAACTTGACCATCCATAAATTACTCTCCTAGACATACCCCTGTTCTGTGAAATAAAATAATAAGGTTTTCCAAGAAAAGTTAATTATACCATTTCGTCAACAAAAAAGCAGACATATTTCTAAGGCCCTTCAATCATTACTATGGACCATACAAAAAACACATTATTTTATAAATAGGTGGGAAGAGATTTAACATTTACAGTGTGAGGTTTTGGTTGGGAGCATTCTTTTAACTATTAACAACCATGGTGCACATTGTGGGCACAAAGTTTTACTTCAATTAAAAAAAAATTGAACTGTATGTGAGTGGCTTTGGGCAGGACATGCACTTTTTAGTACTTTGCTGTCCCTTGCACACTGATATCACTTTGTGGTTTTGGACTTTCTGTTTCAGGAGACAGTCTTCCTGATTTATGAAATAAGTATTTATAATAACTTTTTATTCCCTTTTACTAAAAGCTGGAAGAAAAGAGATAAAATCTTTGGTTTATGTGTATGGTTTTCTTATCTATACATAAATAACATTGCCCTGTAGGAGACTACGGACACTTATTTTTTCAGTAGTCTTTCTCGTTTACTAAGTAGAATTTTTGTTGCTTTTTTTTTTTCTGGAAATAGCTCCATTTGAACAAAAATTCCTGGAAAATGAACAAGTCCTCCAAAGAAGCAGACAAAAGGACCTACCGTGTAACACTGCTCAGTTTCTAGTAACAGGAAATTCTGCTTTGTTAGGGTTATGTTTAAGGAGAAAAGACAAAGGGTAAAATGGTCTTATTCTCACTGGATTTATTTTGCCCAGAAAACAAAACAAAACAAGATCAAATACTAGATAGGGTGCTTTCTTGAAAGCTGGTTGCAGTAATGTGCTTTGCACTAAAGGTGACTTTTGGCAACTCTCGGAAGTCCCCTTTTTCTGTCCCCAAATATACTTAGCTTCTTTTTTTCATAACATAGTGGAAGACTGTACTAATTAAAGGGGTAGTGGTAAAACCTGGTTGAAATCTGCTGCTGTCTTTGTATTATTCTCAGATCATGGGACAAATTCCCAGTTGGAAGACTGATTTCTTTGTTTCTGACCATGAACTTAAGTCTTCCTTCAGAGCTGGAGCACTGACCCCATAATGGAGAACAAAGGGGAAAAAAAGTCTCTGTAACCTAAAAAGTTAATCCCCAACCAGCTACCATTCTCACTGAAGAAACTTTGGCTGTGTGCGCAAGAAATGAAGTCTATTCCAAAGCAATTTAATACATACAAAACAATTTTAAGTCCTCCAATAACCACACTCTATTTGGAACAGCTAATTGACCATGAAGGGCTTCCCTCGTAGCTTAGTTGGTAAAGACTCTACCTGCAGTGCAGGAGACCCGGGTTTGATCGCAACCCAACCGGTGTTCTTGCCTGGGGAATCCCATGGACAGAGGAGTCTGGCAGGCTACAGTCCATGGGGTCGCAAGAGTCAGGCACGACTAAACCACCACCACTACCACCAACTGACCATGAAAAATGACAATTACAAAACTGAGCTCATCCTGTTTCAACTTTACACTGGGAGAAAGGTCACTTGAGACCGAATAGGCCATTTCAGAATGGGCATTGTGACATAAAGAGAGCAAACCTATTTGGAGCTGCGCGAGAATCTTGCACTGGGTTTTGCTTGCTCTAAGTGACCAATTAAGCTGATGCTCCTAGTGGACTAGGTCACAGCAAGAAAGGGGTAGAAGCAAACGGAGCATCTCCCTCACTGTCATGAACCCAGAGGGTAAAAAGAGTGAGGAAACCCTCTTTTGTCCACAGATTTACAAACAAATACAAAAAGAAAATAAATAATATTCTAAGACAGTACAAATGCAAATACCGTTCCCTTGTGTCGATTACATAAAGCATGCCTACATATATAGAATGGTAATTCTTCTTCATTCACAGACAGGACATATGGCAGTGCACTATTCAAAATGCTTTGATGATCCTAATTTTTGTTTCTGGTGCTGAGAGATTATGACAGGAACTGCATTTGCAATACTTCCAGGAATGAACAGTTCACTTTGTTTGGGACTTGTAGTTTTGAGTAATTAATCATCCATGGCACAAGCGCCAGTGAGGAGATAGCCGTTGGTACCACTGGTCCCATTGGTGGTGGTCGCAGTATGGGAGTTCTTTCCTGGAGGTTCCGAGTCCTCCTCATCTGAGCTAGACTCAATATCACTTCGATCATCCTTGGACACCTGTGGAACACAAGAAGGTGAGTGCAATCGGCTCTGCAGAAATCATAAAGGTATAGCATGCTCAGAAGTACACGCAGTCATACATACAGGAAAACATCTAAGTATTAAAAAAGTCAAACAGGATAGGAACATTGCCAGAGTAATATGTTTCTCTTCATTGGAAACAGAACAAAGTCAGTGATCAAGGGATGTAGGTGGACCTAGGAATCACAGGGGGTTAGCCTTGCTGATTTCCTTAAGCTACCTTTGGATATTTAGAATGTACTAGCCCGAACCCCATCCTTACTGGCAAAGTAGCATACCACACTACTAGAATGGCACTATAGTAATTTGGTACAAATGGAACTATTTATTCTTTGATGATCACATTCTCTTTGAGAATCCTTTAGAGTCAGCTCTCAATTACACTAATGGAGATATTTACTAGCTCTGATCATTAAAACATCAT
This sequence comes from Neotragus pygmaeus, assembly GCA_006410875.1. NCBI lineage: Eukaryota > Metazoa > Chordata > Mammalia > Artiodactyla > Bovidae > Neotragus > Neotragus pygmaeus. Next base: position 32,974 of record SJYV01016538.1, on the reverse strand, counting down.
TCTTATTTGGCTTTTTAATGTATTTTTGTATGATTTAATTTGTCTTTCTGTCTGCTGGAATTACGTAGAAATTTTGTTTTATATACAACATAACAACTAATGGCAGCAGGAGGCATTTGGGGTTCTCGCTGGGTAAGGAATAGTTTAAAATATTTCCCAAGAAAAATCTAGTGACTGGATCATCATGAATTGACTTCCATCATTCCAGAGTTCTTCCNATACAACATAACAACTAATGGCAGCAGGAGGCATTTGGGGTTCTCGCTGGGTAAGGAATAGTTTAAAATATTTCCCAAGAAAAATCTAGTGACTGGATCATCATGAATTGACTTCCATCATTCCAGAGTTCTTCCATCCTCCATTCAGACTCATCCAGTCATGAGGATGACTTGGCATCAGGATATAAAAGAATGAAAAAAAACCATATGGTCTCATAAGGAGGTAATGTTGGAAGAAATTAAGGAAATACTGCACTGCTTTTAAATTACAATCATTTGTACCTCCTACTTCATGCCTACAAACATAGCGAACATTTATCCCAACAGGCCTTAACACCCCTGAGTAACTGAGTGGCAATAGGGACGTGGTGGCTTGTTTGGCTTCAAAGAATGTTTCCCAATCTAGTCCCTTTTGATTCTCTAAGAGCTGGGTTGAAAACCTGGCAGAGTCTCCTGGGAAGCATTTCAGAATGAACTGAGGGATTTCCTACATCTCATTCTCTCTGTGTCACTGCTACCCTCCAACTGGAGAACCCTGGAATCCACTGCACTCCCAACCTGAGAAACCCCCATTCCTGCAGGACAATTATCACCTCTANTGAACTGAGGGATTTCCTACATCTCATTCTCTCTGTGTCACTGCTACCCTCCAACTGGAGAACCCTGGAATCCACTGCACTCCCAACCTGAGAAACCCCCATTCCTGCAGGACAATTATCACCTCTATCAGGTGGGGTGGGTTTGGGAGAAGTTTGAGAACTGAGGACTGCTGCTCCAGCCTAAGCAGAGATGATTGAGTAAATATGTAAAAATGGATCTCACTCTAATGGCCCTTGAGATGAGACTTAGCTCACAAGGACCATCTCCAAGAAGATTTAGATGCTGAAACACCAAAAGGACTGGATTATAAAGATACTTTAACTTAAAAATAAAAGATGGGTCACAAAGACAGCATTAGAATAAAAGCTCCACTACATTTAGCAATCCATTAGTCATAAATTAAGCTGCTAATGGGAAAGAAAACTCAAAGAGTGATTAATTTTCATTTGCATGCTTAGTAAGATTATTTTTAATTGCATTTGGAAAAAAATTCATACTTAAGTTACCTTCAAAGAAAGGAACAGTTTAGAGTATCTTAAAATAACGCACAAGAATATAAAGCCCATTACCCGTGGCTAAAATTTTGAAGCCTGAGATCTGGAATAAAATTGACTGACTCCTTGAAAAGTTGAAGGAGTAAGCTGGAGAGAAGACAATATACCTGGTAGAAATAGCAGTGCAATAAGGCCGCAAATTATCTAACCTATGGCCCCTTTGCATTTTCAGTTACCATTATCATATTGACAGTATTGTGCAATTTGTATGCAAATGAGGACAGGAGAGGGTTTTTGTTGTTGTTTTTGTTTGTTAGTAGAAATACATGCTCATTTTTGAGTAAGAGGTCATAGAGAAAGAGATAAACTTCTGCTTCTAAACAATTCATTGCTCTAATTATTTTGGATTTACCTAGGAGATGATGCCAAGTATAGGCTTCATACTATGTGACTCGATGCCCCGAGCCCTCGTGGCAGGTGCTTACGGAGGACAAAGTGGTCAGGTGCTGTCCTGCAGCCCAGGGCAGTCCTGGCAAAGAGCTGATGCTCAGACCTCCCTGCTGGACCATGCTGATCCTCTCCTCAACTTAGTTCTGCTTCTCCTACTTCACTTTGGTCTATTTCTGTTTTTCAACCAATGTTGAACACCAGTGAAAGAAATCCACTTCTTTCTCTATTGGATCATGCAAACTTTAGCAGAATGCAGGCTCACACAAAAGGGCACTAACTGAGCTGTCCCTAGCATCCCTCACAGCTGGCGGGAGCCACACCTTGGTTAGAGACTCGAGGCAGTGTCAGCAGATTAGACAGAACAATATGCATGGAGACAAAAGCACCAGAGTGTTCCTCCAAAAGGCTAACGTGGAAGCCAGGATGGAGAGAGAGAGGAGTGAGAAACTTACATGTAAAGGGTTCCACTTTCCAGACTTCCAGGTGGGCAGAAGGAAGAGAACAAACAACGAAAGTAAGAAAATGTTGCAGAGAATGTTCCAGAAAAGTCACTGCTCTACACAGAGGGGTTGAGGCCCAGGATGCTTTATTATGAGCCCCATTTTTAACCAAAGAGATTTAACTAAATATTTACTGGCAAGTTATAAATGGTCAGAGTGCATCAAGTAACACTTCTGATAAAAGAGTTATTAAATTTCTGTTTAATATAAGTATAATCAGAGAAGGACCAAAGAAGATAGAGAAATGGAGAGCAGGAACACAGTAAATAATATATCTCCATGAATCTAAAATTATGAATGCAGATCATTCAGCAAAGCAATGCAGACCACTCAGCAAAGTAATACTACATGTAAAAAAATCACTAAGAGAAAATGAAAATTTGTATTATGTTTCCAAGAGGTTATGCTAAACTTTGAAGGAGAAAAAGCAGTTTTGATGAAATTCTAAATAATAAATAATGTTTCTGGTGATTCAGAAGAACCCCAAACCATAATTTTCTGTGACATATTAGAAAGGGTGTTATCTTACCTTGCCTTTTGAAATAGCTTTGCAAGCTATTTTTACGATCAAGTAAGACCAGAAGCAGTTCAAGCCTTGTATAACCAACAGCAGTAGGTTAAAAACCCACCAGGAAGGGTAAGGTCCAACAATCTCCCAACTTTCAAATAATGTGGTATTTAACACCCTAAGGAAAAGGAGAAAGTAATCATTGAACACAACTTTTCACTGCCTTCAAAGGAACTCTAGTTACTGCAAAGAAGCATGATGCCAGTGATACCCACTGACTGCTCCCTTGCAAGGATGGTCTGGAAGCTAAGTACTTCACCTAAGAGTCATCACCTGGATGATTCCACCAGTGGCATCACATCCCTTAGGATTCTACCTTGATTAGTGTGCTTAGGTTCCCCTTCACTTTTGTTGTCATTTCTTCCGTTAATTTTCATCACAGGTTTTGATTGATTCTATTTCTTTATTTGTTAAAAGGCCTGTACTGTCCTTGTTGCTTTGGGTCTTTAAGTAAGTGTGAGGAACATCATTTAGTAACATTACATTGCAAGAAAAAAAGAGCAATCAATTTCAGAAACACCAGTGAAGTTTAAACTATGTGCCTAGCATAGTGAGAGTTGGCATATACATAAGACCTAACCCCTGTCCTCAAGTGGTGTATAGCCTCAAAGGAGAGCCTTAATTTGGGGCTGGGTCCATATTTTGTAAGCCTTTTCCTGGTAAAGAACTGGCAACTGAAAGGTATATACGGAAGTGATGTCTTGAGATGAGTGTTGGAAGGATTTATTTTTTAAATTACTATAATATACCGAGTGAAAGTAAAAGTGAAGTTGCTCAGTCGTGTCCGACTCTTTGAGACCCCATGGACACCAGGCTCCTCCATCCGTGGGACTTTCTAGGCAAGAGTACTGGAGTGGGTTGCCATTTCCTTCTCCAGGGATTCTTCCCGACCCAGGGATAGAACCCAGGTCTCCCGCATTGTAGACAGACACTTTACCGTCTGAGCCACGAGGGAAGTCCAAGTATACTTAGCTTTAAGAGTAGGTACTTAAGGCAGGCAGAAGTGTTTGAAGTAATTGCTTCTCTCTGTTATCCACCATCAGAACAAGGCTGGAGCAGCCACGGCGGGCAGATAAAGGATACAGGATGGCTGGTCTCAGCGCGTCACGCTCACCCCTGTTGTGTCTACTCCTAAGCCGTTGGAAGGTGATTTTTGCCTTCTGAACTCATAGTGCTGCCACATAGAAGCTCAGCAGTCACAGATTTTGGATTTATTCCACTTGCTTGGCTTCCTCCTTAGCTGAGTGCTGGGCTGGTTTGGAGATCTCAGTGGGTTAACAAAACTCATCTAAGTGTATTTCCACCAACTGTCACTGCAGTGCTTTGCCAGGACCCTACAGGAGAGGTTAGGTGGACAGCACTTGTTGGCCAAGGGAGAAGGATGGAAAATTCTTGAATGCAAGACCACTCGTGCAAGAGCAGAAGGCACATATACAGAACATTTTAATATGAGTGTGATGAGTGTTTGCAAAAAGTTAAGAAAAGTACTTAGTAAATTCACAAAAGGAAAAACAAATTGAATTGAGATAAGAGATAAAGAAAAAATGGAGAATGAATACTAGAAAAACAGGTCTATGTCCAGTTCAGGTAACCTGCCTTCAACAGACCAGAATGAGACAGAGTGTGACTGCCATCCTACCACGCTAGTTACCTCTCAAAAACAGGGCTCAACACACGTGAATGTTAAAATCCTAAAACTGAGAGTATGGAATTTAATTTGACAATTCATTAAGAGTATATTACTCTATGATATAACAGTAGTATTCATTCTGGTGGAAGAGGACCAACATTCGGAAATCTATTAATAAAATTATCACACATCCATAGGCCGAATCGGTACAAACCTAATTATTTCAACTGCACTAAGAGACACTTGGCAATGTTCAGTTCCCCATTGCTGATATTTAAAATCTGGAACTCAAAGTACTTAATATGATTTTTATTCAATTCAACTCAGCAGTGGTCATAATATCAGAGTTATTGACTTTATAATCAGGAACAGTCAGCATCACCATCATTATTTCACCCTATTATATCACCCTATTCTGGAGGTTCCAGCTATAAAGTATGGTATAAATAATAGGCATTAAAATAATTAAAATAATAGGCATTAAATTTCTATAACAGCAAACAATGAAAATTTCCAATAAAGGAGTGGTTAAAAATTATAAAGACATTCTAGAAATTATTAAGTCACTCAAAGTGGTAAATATGTTTCAAGACTTTCTTTTGATAGCTAAAAATCATAATATCCCAACTCCATAAGGTAAATATATATTTGTGTATACACACAGAGAAAATGAAGAGAATTATAATTCATTGGAAGATATTAATCAAAGCCATATTGGACTTTCTTTGGTGGACTGGGGAATTTTGCATTTTCTTTTAAAAATTTATGTATTTATTTATTTTTGGCTGTGCTGGGCCTTTGTTGCTGCTCGGGTTTTTCTCTAGTTGACGCAAGCGAGGGCTACTCTCTAGTTGCAGCGTGAGGGCTCCTCTTGTTGCAGAGCTGGGGCTTGATTGCGCGTGGGCTCAGCAGTTGCAGCACGTGGGCTCAGTAACTGCAGTTTCTGAGCTCTAGAGCACAGGCTCAGTAATCATGGTGCATGATGGGCTTAGCTGCTCTTCAGCATGTGGGATATTCCCGGATCAGAGACTAAATCCATGTCTCCTACATTGGCAGGTGCATTCCTTACCACTGAGCCACCAGGGAAACCCTGTATTTTCTTCTTTACATTCTTCACTTTTCCAAATCCATCACAAATAATTAGGAAAAAAAACACAAGTTTTTTGTAAAAAGTAATAAGTTAGGATAATGCCTGTAAAGAGGCAGCCATCTCTTTTTACACCAGGCTGCAGGCCCTAGGACAACAGGTCTAAACAAAGTTCAACTCCTGGATACTGAGAGAGGACTCCTACATCTCAATTTTTTCTATCTCCGGCACCTTGCAAAATACTGGGAAGTAATTTGCTCACTGAACCTGCTGGCTGATAGACCGTGTGTTAGTTCAGTAATCAAATAGATATGCACAAGACAGCTCTGGAATAATCACAATAGTTTTATTTCAGAAGCAGCTCTGCTTCTTGACATATTAAACATGTTGACCTTCAGAGGGAATTTAGTTTCATTTGAACAAATCTTGGAGAAATGGCAACAATGACTGTGATGCTACGCATTATAAATTAGCCTTTGCTGAATTATGGGTTTGACAGCCTTTCTCACCATTACAGTTTGTTTGGCTTATTATGAACAGAGGGTCATGCAGTCGCTGGTGACATGATATCCACATTAATTTTGGAAATGCTGCATCAGAATTCATAGGCTTTGCCATGACAGTCAGTAGCATCTCTGAGATTCCGCTCAGAAGTAATGGATTTCTTTGAAAATTGACTTGGCTGCCTGCAGAGACACTTGGGAAAATACAATCAGTGCACCAAATGGATATATCTCTCAGTGAGAAGCTGGGGAAGAAAAACAATATATGAGGAATTGGGACTGAGGAGAGAGATATTATGCCACCTGGATTCTGCAAAACAGTAAACCCAGGAAACAGAGCCTCTGTTTAGCCACAAAATGTTTCTCATGAGAAAACTGTCCCCTTTGGGGCAAACTATTAAAATGGTGATTATAGGATTTTGCCCTTTCCTGGAGGTTAGGGTTAGGAGTGTCTATATAATGATGTCATTACAAATCTATGGTGACAGGTCTCTGAAGAGCAGTTATATCTGAGGGAGGGCTGATGGAGGGAAAACGAGGGAGGCAGCTGGGATGCTGGAAACGATCTTGATTCAGGTGGTAATTATGAAGATTATTTACAGGCAAATTTTTACAAATGTAAAAATGTATAAAGTTATATATTGAAGATCTATGTAGTACATTGTGAACATTATATCTCCATCAACTAAAACATAAAAAAGTACTCTGTGGGCCAAACACTGCCAGTTTGCAACCTCTGGGTTGCATCAGTTCAGTCGCTCAGTCATGTCCGACTCTTTGCGACCCCATGAATTGCAGCACGCTAGGCCTCCCTGTTCATCACCATCTCTCGGAGTTCACTCAGACTCACGTCCATCGAGTCGGTGATGCCATCCAGCCATCTCATCCTCTGTCGTCCCCTTCTCCTCCTGCCCCCAATCCCTCCCAGCATCAGTCTTTTCCAATGAGTCAACTCTTCGCATGAGGTGGCCAAAGTACTGGAGTTTCAGCTTTAGCATCATTCCTTCCAAAGAAATCCCAGGTTGCATAGTTAATATAATATCAGTATTTGTACCTGCCCCCTCCACCCCGTGCCACCACCTAATATAAATTCAAGATATGGCTTCTGAGAAAACAGATTTTTTTCCTTCCCCCCAAATAGCCTACAGCATCAAACCTCCTGATGCTCTAATCAAGTGGTGGAGAGTTTGGAGACACCAGGGACCAGAATTTCATTAAGGTTAGGCTCACTTAACCACTAGATGGCGCATCACGCATGTACAAAGTGTGCCAAGTAGGTCTATTCTGCCAGAACCTTGTGCCATAGTCTGGGTCCCAGGCAAAAAAAATCACTCCATCATCAGGTAACACCTTCCTAAGAATCTCGCCAAACAATGGGATCAAGAGTCCCAGTCCCTTCTGTGCTGCTTTCTTCCTGCATAATTCCCATTAGAAATGATGCCTGCAGGGCAAAGCTCCAAGCAGTTCACTGGTGATGTGAAGACGCACAAGTTGCCACCCCAATAGTTTAGCTCTAATGGGGTATTTTAATGGCTTTTTAATGAATCATGAGAATTTAATTTGACTGTGACCTATAGTTGCTTCTGCTTATGCTTTCCTTTTATGGATTCTTCATATTAAGTTTGATTATTTCAGAAATATGTATATACAGGCTACGTGGGGATTGTGGGGGAGGGGAATATATACATTTGTACAGAAAATTTTACCTTTTATTTTTTAAGCAAAGCAAACTCAGAGTAGTCTCATTTCAATACTATATTTAAGGCCTGACTCATTTATATTCTAAACCATCAGTGTGACTTCTGCTTTCCCCTTAAACCTCAGAATTCCAAACGTTTCCTACTGTCAGAGAGCACAGTGTCAAAAGATCTCCATTGATATATCATTCAGAAAAAGCTATAACCAGTGCCTTTCCCCCATTCTTATCATGACTGCCAACTCAAGAGTTTCGGTTTATATGCAAAGTTATGCAAAGTTAGATAAACATCCTTACTTTCCACTCCATGTACCTTACTTTTAAAATATCCCACTGATTTAGAGGCAGGACCACATATTAACGGTTGGAATATTAAAGATGACAGAGGCCCAAGTTCTTTCACTATATGAATGAAGTTATAGGTGGGTGATTATGATGAGGCCATGGTAAGTAACCACAAGCTTTGCCTGCTCCCCATCCCCTTCTACCCCCACCTAATAGCTCCATCTGAGCCTTGGGTTGTGTGTTTCTAGAATGGTCTATATAAAAACCACAATAATTAGATCCATAAAGGGCTTCCCAGGTGGCACTAGTGGTAAAGAACCTGCCTGCCAACTCAGGAGATGTAAGAGATGCAGGTTTGATCCCTGGGTCGGGAAGGTTCCTTGGCGGAGGGCATGGCAACCCACTCTAGCATTCTTGCCTGGAGAATACCACAGACAGAGGAGTCAGGTGGGCTACAGTCCAGAGGGTTGCAAAGAGCCCGACACCACTGAAGCAACATGGCATGCAAACTCATATTCAAATATCCAAGGAGGGTCAAGACTGCTTCTCAGGGAGAATCAGGTTTAGGGCCTCACGCTGGGGATTGCTGCATGATGCCAGTGGGGGTAGAGAGAGAGGGAAACTTGTTTTACAGTTAGAATTAAGGTGTTCTTTACTTTAGAGCTTTTGAATAGTCTTTGACTTTGCTTTTTCAGAGAGACTGCAGTATATTTCAGGATGTGTGCGTCTCTGGCATTTATTTTCATTCGACCTACATGAAACATAAAAGAAAAGTAGATTTTACCTGAAACTTATCCATAATCTACTGGCATGTTTTGCTCATTTTAAAGTATATGCTACTAGTAAAGCATTTATAATGTACTCTCAACAGAAACCATGAACACAATACCTGAAAAAGGAGTTGGGTAGTTAATTCACTGTGATAAGAAATCCTTTTTGTCCTGGGTTTCCTAAGGCAATAAAAACCCCAGGCCTAAAGAACAATTTGGTCAACTGTTGGGTAGTCAAGGCTGCTACATGACTGAAAAACTCACTCTCAATTTCCTTTTAACAAGATGGCCCCACCCACAGCTTGGGTTTCACCACAGCACTGGTGTGGGTCAGCAAGATCTCTTTTAAGAGGACAGCTTCTGGGTGGCTCGCAGCTTGGGTGCCTAATTATCTCAAATAATAAATACACGAAGTCTGTAGCAGACATAGGAGTGATTTCTCTATCCTTGACAAGAAGCAAAACTGGAACATGGAGGGACCATCTGTCTTTCCTCTAGCAATGGGCATATCAGTTCTGTCATATTCTGTCCAAGTAAGACATGGGATCAATTTGTTTATTTTTATTTTTAGGTCATAGGCTGGTCAGACTTAGACACTGATCCCTTATAACACAGCCAGCTTGTCTCTGGTGATTTCCTTGCCAAGGTGGATGTTTTTCTCAAAATGAGTCATCGCTGTCTCTTGCTGCCCCATTTGCCGTCTGTCCGCCTGAGTTCCCAACCCCTTCACTGCCTGGTCTGCCTTTCTGTGCTCCTGACCTCCCAACCTGAGTTTCTCTATCCCAGAACATGTCCATCAAGCTGTATCCTGATTCTTACATGCCTGCTTTCAACCCTCTGCCTACCTCTTAGTTACCTACATGACCCTAAAACAGACTTCTCTGGTTCTCAATAACTGCTCTTTATTAAACAGTATGTGTTGAGCACTGGACCAAATATGATAAGTACATGCACTGTGCTTAGTTGCTCAGTCAAGTCTGATTCTTTGCNAGCCAGGCCGAGGTGGGGAGCGGGGCTGCGGGCCGCCGGGCCACGGGGGTAGGAGCGGGAGGGGGGTGAGGGTGTGAAGGAGAAGGGGGCTTGTGGCAAGTGGTGGGGAGAAGACCTGGACTCAAGTAAGGGCTGTAGTGGGGAGGCCAGAGGTGCGGATTGGCTTTGAGACGTTCGGGGGGAGGTTCTGAAAGTGTTAAATTGGAGGTGCAAGGGGGAAGGGCCTAGGAGAGAATTTGGGTGGAAAAGGAGAAAACGGAGGTTTGGGGACTGGAGAGCGTGTCGGTGTAACGAGGTAATGGAGAAAGTGAGAGACTAGGAGGAAAGTTTGGGAGGAAGGGGAGTGGGATGGGAGATAGGACAGTGGAGCTGCACGAAAGATAGAGGTTCAGGGGTTTCCCTTTCCCCCGTGGAAAGGAAGAGAGGGCAGAGTTAAGCAGCATCAGTTGCAGCCAAGTCTAATTGCCAGGCCTTTTAGCTTTTCCTAGGGTGGGACGGGCAGAAGGCAATGGTCTTGTGGGTTTAGAGAATTGGGGTTGGGTGAGCGTTCAACTGGATTTCCAAAAACACCCTTGTTTTTCCTGGTTACGAAAAGAAGGGGAAAGGAGGACCCTGGTATCGCTGTTGTGTGGAAGGAGTAAAGGACTTGCTTAGTTTTAAGTAATGATCAGTGTCGGAATGGGGAAACATGCATGCTTTGTTGCTCTGTATGCTGAAGCAAGGGTCTGAAGTCTGAGAAAGGGAGCAGAAAACTCAGGACGGCATCTAGGCAGCCGTGCTAATTAAACGAGCGCTTTAGTTTCCAGACTCTTCATTTTGCTGGAGGGAGGGTCAGTACCCGTGTATAAAAAAAAAAATGTTCCCAGTGAAATGTAGATGTGTGAGTGGATGCTGCCCCAGTGGATATTTCGTTCTCACTGTGTACTAGGTGAGGGAAAGAGTAAAGACAGAATTTGGAGGATAATTACGGTCTCTCCAGTGAAGTGATGAAAAGAAGGTGCCTTCTTTCGCTGTAACCACTTTCCTCCTGGTTCATCTAAAGATGAAATCAGTGTTGATAGTGTAACAAAGTAGGTGGGCCTCACAAGAGATTGAGGAGTGAGGTGTCAGAGAATAATTGGTTTCCCCCCCCCTCCCCAAGTTGTTAAATTTGGGACTTTTTTGCCGTAAGCCACTGAGACTGGACATTCTCAGAGTTGGTATTGTTTAGTGAATTGGGTAATAGAAGGTTAGAGAAACCTGGGGACTTTGTTGGAAGTGAGTTCTCCCATTTAGCTTAGAGTGTATCATTACAATTGAAATAGCTTTAGGCTTGTCTGTATATTTTTGCAGCTGAGATTGACTCTTTGGGCCTTTGAGGTGTCAAAGTAAAGCTTGAAAATTGACACTTTCCCCCCTTATTTGTTTTTGTTTTGCTGCTGGCTTTGAACCTTGTGCTAGGAAGAGACCTGGGAAATTAAGTTTCCTGCAGAGGTAAGTCTGGAACTTTTTGTTTGTTTTCAAACATGAAAGGGAATGGAAATGACATATTGAGGGTTGAGTGTAGTAATAGAGTAGATGACAGGGAAAATGGATTTTCACTCACCCAACCAAGTACATAAGATTTGTTAGTCATTGTCTCTTAGGTCACTGGAAACTGATAGGAGGGAAAAGAGAACAGAAATTAGGTGTCTTAGGACAAGCCTCCAGTCCTGTTTTGTTACTGTCTAGTCCTCTTGGTCAGCTCTGAGAGAAACATTTGTAAACATGTGGAATTTTGTACTCTAGAACAATGTCTCCCAAATGTTGCCCTTGGAGGATCGCTGAGACACCCTCTGCGGGCTGCTGCGGGCAGGCTTTTCTTCCAGCCTACTCTTTCTTCTAGTTGTTCTGGAAGTTTCATTTTGAAAACATACTTTGTAATTCTGACTTCCAGATATTTGGTTACGTTTTCTGGGCCCTACCAGCAAGAAAACTCTTTCTTTATGTAGTCTTAGTCATTTTAAAGGTTTTCCATATCCTTTACATTTCAAGTTTTAAGACATCACCCTTTTTCAGATTTTCCCTCTCAAAAGGGCTTGTGAGAGAGTCAGACACCTCCAGTTCTGTTGGGATGAAACTATACTGTTGTTTTCATTTTAAGACATCACTCTCTTTAATTTCTTCCACATGACTTCCAAGGGCTTCTGAGAATCAAATACCTCAAAAAGTACAGCTCTCATTCCTGGTTGGAATGAGACTAGACTTTGCTTGGGAGTAGAAACCTAACAGACGACAATTCATCCAGAGGAAGGCCTGTGGATACATATAGACTGTTGGCCCTTGGCTGGCTTGTTCCTACCTAAAGAAAACAAACAATAAAAACTCCTACAGTGCCAGGAAATGCAGCAGTTCATCAGAATACAGGATTAGTCTTGGGAACCCCTTAGGGGTGATCTACATGTTAGGCTCTCAGATAGACCCAAACCAGCCTGCAGAATCAGGACTCTTGTTTACTGGAATATTGTCTCTTGGTGTCTGGCAATATTTCAGGCACCAAGATTCTGAAGTTCTTTCTCATCTTCTGTTTGGAGGGTGTACATTCTCCTCAGTGCTCTGATACCTTTCATCTAGAATCTCTGTATAATTTCTGGGTAGTTCCCTCGATTCACTGCCACAGTAAGCTGCATATATTTTGGTTTAAGAGGAAGTTGGCCACGTTCTTTCAGCGCTGAAGTTAGGTTCTTGGAACCCGCATGTGGATTGCTGAGTGAGTGAACTTGCCGTCATAGATGATAATTAAGTGGGGAGGGCTGCCTATTAGCCTGCATGCCAGCCTCCTGACATTTCTCCCAAGGACAAGCATGGCCTTGGGAAACTTCTGCCTCTTGTACATTTTGCTTTATTGCATAAGTGCTGTAAGTCCGCTCAGCAGCTTAACAAGGGAGGGTCTGCTCTTGGTGTCATTTTGGGACGTTAAAGGTGGTTGCAAGGTTTCAGTGCAGGATCCTTTCTGTCTTTCAGAGGATGGCATTTCTCTAATCTTCACAGCAATTTAGATTGAATTAGGTCAGATTATACCTCTTGGGATGGGGTGGAAGGGAGTGTAGCTCTGTCCCTGCTGTTCACCTAAATGGCAGCAGCAGGTGATGGAGAAGCCAAAGCTGGAGCAGGATGAAACTCCTTAGTCAAGTTAAATGTGTCTTTGTCTGACTGGCTCTTCTGGAATATTGTTTGATGGGTTTTGGTTGGAGGGACCAGATGACTTCCTTCTCCAGATATAAGATGGCAAGTGACAGTGCTGTCTCTTCTTTTGACCCTTCATCATGTTCCATATAAAATAGGATTCCTCATCTTTAGCATTATTGATATTTTGGATCAGATAATCCTTTGCTGTAAGAGGCCATCCTGTGCTTTATAGGATGTTTAGCATTATCCATTGCATTTACTCATTGGATGCCAGTAGCGCCTTTCGCTACCACCCTCACTTCCCACACCCCAGTCACGACAATCTAAAAAGCTTCCAGATATTGCTGAATGTCCCCTGGTGGGCAAAATTGCCCTGATTGAGAACCACTGACCTAGAAGCTCTGGTAAGTCCTGTCACTTTGATCCAGCCTAGGATCTATGACTTATCTGTGGCTGTTTCCCCCTCAGATCTAGGGATGTAACCCTCAGAATTGAGGCCTATCGTAGAATTGCATCCATTGATATATAGTTAGGACCACAGTGCTTTCCTGTATTCTGTTTCATTTTCCAGTGACCAGGTATGTGGGGACAATACTTCGTAATTTCCTGGGGTTTATAGTCAGGACACTTTGAATTAGGGAACTCTAGAGCGACCTACTCTTCTGATTGGTTGAATGTGAAACCTGCCCATCTGTTTTTTTTCTGGGATCCACATAATAGACAGCTGGCTAAGGGGAACAGGTGGGATAGGAACAAGGCGAAGTTGTAGGGGCTCTGAGGAGGCTGTTTTCTCATGTGGCTGCTATGAGCAAGAAGTTGTTTTCCTTCAGTCCCCTCCATTTGTAGCCAGTGACTGTAGCAGGTGAAACAAGAGAGGAAGAGATGAGGAAAACCCGTCGGTAGTTGAGTAGCTATAATCCNTTTTTTTCTGGGATCCACATAATAGACAGCTGGCTAAGGGGAACAGGTGGGATAGGAACAAGGCGAAGTTGTAGGGGCTCTGAGGAGGCTGTTTTCTCATGTGGCTGCTATGAGCAAGAAGTTGTTTTCCTTCAGTCCCCTCCATTTGTAGCCAGTGACTGTAGCAGGTGAAACAAGAGAGGAAGAGATGAGGAAAACCCGTCGGTAGTTGAGTAGCTATAATCCCAGTTGTTTCCCATGCTTTGGGTGGGATATCTGGCTCTCATAACTAGATATGGGCTATGTTTCCTGTCTGCAGTCTGAACCCATGTTATGGGGCAAGGTAATTCCAGGTTGGACCTCCCATTTCCTTAAGGGTATACCGAGTCTCTCTGTGCGTTCATTTCAGGATTAAAAGAGAAGACCAGGTCCTACTTGCTCTTCAGTTTTCTGAGTCTGCAGTTGCTTGACTCTTCTGAAGTAGTTTATCATTTTATTCTTCCTTTTAACATAGCCTCAGTTTCTTGCAGTATAAAATGGACAGAACAGCCTGTATTGTTGTTGAGTAGGTTGCTATGGTAGGGGTAGTTTTACAATATGGGGAACGCTAGAGAATATGCATGTTACCTGAGCTGCATGTACTTTTAATGGGGTCCTCTCACTCTTGGACTTATGTGAGTTTATTCTTAATTGGTATTGCTTGTGGTGATCTCTTGGAGGTTCAGTTCAGTTCAACAGCAGGTTGCTCCTAGTATATGCCAACCCCCGTCTGTTGCTCGGCACTATAGATATAAAGATGAATATGACCTAGTCCCTCTACTTGAGTTGCTTAAGATATGATAGGTGTACAGGTAATTTTAGTACCCTTTGATAAATGGTTTAAGGAAAATATATGTACAGTGTTCCATAGGAGCACAGAAGAGGACTGCTTAACCCTAGGAAGGGGTGTAGAGAATGAATTTGAAGATGGCATCTGGACTGATTTTTTTTTTTTAAGTATTTATTCGTTAGTATTTATTAGTGTTTTTTTAGTATTTATTTCATTTTTGGCTGCATGGGGTCTTAGCTGAGGCACACAGGATCCTCTGTTGCGGCACGTAGGCTTGGTTGCCCTGTGGCATGTGGGATCTTGGTTCTCCAACAGGAATTGAACCTGTGTCCCCAGCTTTGGAAGGCAGATTCTTAACTATGGGACCACCAGGGAAGTCCCTGAACTGATTCTTAAAGGAGGAGTAGGAGTTAGCCATCTGAAAAAAGGTGTAATGGGGCGTATGGAAAAGAAGGGAGGGGCCATTCAGGCAAAGAGACTAGTCTGAAGATAGTTATAGAGAAATGAATTGTGTGATGTATGTGAACTGTAGACAAATGATTAACGTTAGAGAATTAAAAAGTGACAAAGGCCTGATCTTGGATGGTTTGGTGTGTTGGGTAAGGAATCTGGAGTGTTCTTATTGGTAAGGGGAGGATTGTGCATGCGAATTCACTTCAGTCGTGTCTGACTCTTGGCAACCCTGTGGACTGTAGCCCACCAGGCTCCTCTGTTCATGGGATTCTCCAGGCAAGAATACTGGAGTNGGATGGTTTGGTGTGTTGGGTAAGGAATCTGGAGTGTTCTTATTGGTAAGGGGAGGATTGTGCATGCGAATTCACTTCAGTCGTGTCTGACTCTTGGCAACCCTGTGGACTGTAGCCCACCAGGCTCCTCTGTTCATGGGATTCTCCAGGCAAGAATACTGGAGTGGGTTGCCGTGCCTTCCTCCAGGGAATCTTCCTGATCCAGAGAGCAAACCCACTTCTCTTATGTCTCTTGCATTGGCAGGTGGGTTCTTTACCACTGGCACCACCTGGGAAACTCAAGGAGAGAATTGTGGAGAGGTGTTAAGATGAAAAGTGATGTGGTCAGTTGTGCATTTTAGATAATTCAGCTGGATGTAGGGGATGGATTTAGACAGGTTAAGATTGGTTGTAAGGAGAGCCTTAAAGAGCCTTCTGCAGTAATCCATGTGAGAGATTATTGGGACCTGAACCAGCATGGTGATAGTAGGGGGTGGAAAGGTGAGGCAAATTTAAGAAATAGAAAGTAGTATCAATAGGAATTTATAATTGTTTGGGTGATTGGAGGTTGTGGTCAGAGGGTGTAGTCGTATTGGGTGGTACTTGGTAGGGTAGTAAATATGAGCGGCTGGAGAGGAGGTGAAAGCTGTTTGATGTGAGGATTGGTTATTAGCTGGGTCACTGACATTACCCACAGTGATAGAGGAAATTTGTGAATCAAATGCCAAAATACATAATAAATGTAGGACTGTGCTTGGTCATTGACAGGGGATTGGTAAACGACAACCATGAGGAAAGGTTAGAAAGCGGCATAGATCCAAATGGTGTGTGAACATCAGGAGAGTACAGGTGGCATCAGAGAACTCCACGAATGCTCAGTGTAGGAGCTTAGTGACGTTTGTTGATTAAAATCCATGAGTTTCGGTGGATATTTGATTAACTTTCTCAGCAGTTATTCTCCTGGACTTGGTTTGATTGTAGGAGAAATGAGAATAGGTCTGTGGAGGGATGAGTCTGGGCTGCAGAGGCCAAGGATGCTTGTCTCTTCGAAATCTCCTAAACAATTAGAAAAGTTTTACAGTGATTTCATGGGCATTTTCTCACTGGATTCTTAATAATAACTCAGAGGAGTAGTTTCTTTCCTCCTTGTTTTGTAGATGGGGACACTGAGGCTTTCAAGTTAAGTGACTTACTTAAGGTCACTTAGCTACAGTTTGTTTATAATACAGGCAGAATTAAACTAGTTCAGACTTTCAGTTTCCCCGCTGTCAGTCCCTAAGTTCATCTGATACAGCTTCTGTGTTAGAATTTAGAGTGAATTTTCTACTTCTCTCCACTTTACTTTCATTTAAGGGATGAGTTGACTGGGGACACTGTCAGGGAGAGCACACAGGACCAAAAGCAGTATTTTGGAGGCCAGAGGAACAATCAGGACAATGTCTGCTGAATATGTAGCACTAAACTTGGAAATTAGTGAGTCTTCCTTAGCGGATGTGATTATCTTTCTCTAGTAAGATCTGGACTTAGGGCAGCATCTGCTGAATATAGAGAGCTCTATGCTTTATTTTTTAATAAATATTTTATAGGCACTTCCCTGACAGTCCAGTGGTTAAGGGTCCATGCTTCCAATGCAAGGGATGTGGGTTTGATCCCTGATCAAGGGAAGCAAGATCCCACGTGCTGCACAGTGAGCCAAAAAAATCTACAACTTTGTAAAAGTTAATAAGTGCTTATTAAGCACTATACAGTGCCAGGCATTGTGGTAGGCTCTGAGAATATAGGATCGGCTAAGACTAGTTCCTAACATTGAGTGGTTCACAGGTTCTTTCCTTGTCCTTACAGTATAGTGGGGATTGCAGCTGCTGAGCAGGGATTCTGGAAAGCAGTGTGTACCTGAGCCCCCAGCATGGCGGGCCTAAAGCGGAGGGCAAGCCAGGTGTGGCCCGAAGAGCACGGTGAGCAGGAGCACGGGCTGTACAGCCTGCACCGCATGTTTGACATCGTGGGCACCCACCTGACGCACAGAGACGTGCGCGTTCTTTCCTTTCTCTTTGTTGACGTCATTGATGACCACGAGCGTGGCCTCATCCGAAATGGACGTGACTTCCTACTGGCACTGGAGCGCCAGGGCCGCTGTGATGAGAGTAACTTCCGCCAGGTGCTGCAGCTGCTGCGCATCATCACTCGCCATGACCTGCTGCCCTACGTCACTCTCAAGCGGAGACGGGCTGGTGAGGGTGCACTTGGGGCTGGGACCCTGGAGTCAGGGGAGAGCTGTGGGCGGCCCTGAGTCAGCAGCGCAGGCGTCCAGGCAGAAGCAGGCACTGACTCTGGGGAGTCCTGAGAAGGACCTTTTGAGGTGCACTGGAGGATGGGACCAGGAGAAGGGAAGGGTGTATCTTTGCCTGAGTGAGTCCCTCTCCCCCTACAGTGTGCCCTGATCTTGTAGACAAATACCTGGAGGAGACATCAGTTCGCTATGTGACACCCAGAGCCCTCAGCGACCCAGAACCGAGGCCTCCCCACCCCCCTAAAACAGGTGAGATATTAACTCTCCCTAATTTCCATAATCAAGAAAGAGGACGCTGGACCCATCTTTTGCCAGCCTAAATGAAAGGACACTGTCCCTCCCATATCTGCTCCTCCTTCCAAATCAGATGAGGTGTTAATGCTTCATCTAGGTCCTATAATGGTCCCCATATTTGGTCTGCCTTTCAAGTCCCGTTATTGATACTGCTGTAGTGCTGAGTCTGAATGATTCCTCCACATTCCAAGTGAATTGTCTCCATTTCTGCTTTTCCCCTGCTGTGCCTCCCTTTTTCCCTCTGGTCAGTGCCTCCCCACTATCCTGTGGTGTGCTGCCCTACTTCGGGCCCTCAGATGTGTAGCAAGCGGCCAGCTCGAGGGAGAGCCACACTTGGGAGCCAGCGAAAACGCCGGAAGTCAGTGACACCAGATCCCAAGGAAAAGCAGACATGCGGTGAGGAAGTTCAGGGGCTCTAGAGGCGGAGTAGAGCGGAGGGGAAATAGAAAGAACTGTTGGAATACTGGGCGTGTTGAGTTGCTTTAGTCGCGTCCGACTCCTTGCAAGCTCCTTTGTCCATGGGATTCTCCAGGCAAGAATACTGGAGTGGGTTGCCATTTCCTTCTCCAGGGNGAGGCGGAGTAGAGCGGAGGGGAAATAGAAAGAACTGTTGGAATACTGGGCGTGTTGAGTTGCTTTAGTCGCGTCCGACTCCTTGCAAGCTCCTTTGTCCATGGGATTCTCCAGGCAAGAATACTGGAGTGGGTTGCCATTTCCTTCTCCAGGGGATCTTCCCAATCCCTGTCTCTTAGTGTCTCCTGCAGTGGCAGGTGGGTTCTTTCCCCCCAGCGCCACCTGGGAAGCCTCGGAACACTGGGCAGCTTATGCTGTTTAGAGCAAGGCTCACATTGGTCGCTGTTGCACAGTGAGGTTGAATGTTACAGTCTCTGGGTGGAGAACTCTGTCTTTGTGGCAGAGTACATATCAACTCTTTCTAAGTAATAACTAGATGAAAGGGATGCTGTTATGACATCCTTATTTTAGTATGACTCAAGTCATGATAGAATATTAAAGTGAACTTCTGTTAATTAGGAAAATATTTTAGAATCAAGGTGCTACTTGTGAGTGATGGGAATAATCTGACCTGGGCATGTCCCATTTAAGGGAACCTCTTGAATTGAGGCAAGGATTTCAGAGCTTCATAGAAGAGAACTAGTTCGGGGAAGAGGTAGAGAAGCTGTCAGGTGTTGTTCCCAGCTGTGCTCCTCTGCCGTCCTCAACCTTTCAGAACCTGGGTGTAAGCTCTGCTCTCACGCAGTCTCTCCTGTGTGTCTCCTTTTCCCCACAGACATCAGACTGCGGGTCCGGGCTGAGTACTGCCAGCACGAGAGCGCTCTGCAGGGCAACGTCTTTTCCAACAAGCAGGACCCACTCGAGCGCCAGTTTGAGCGCTTTAACCAGGCCAACACCATCCTCAAATCCCGGGACCTGGGCTCCATCATCTGTGACATCAAGTTCTCTGAGCTCACCTACCTCGATGCATTCTGGCGTGACTACATCAACGGCTCGTTACTAGAGGCACTTAAAGGTGTCTTTATCACAGACTCCCTCAAGCAGGCTGTGGGCCATGAAGCCATCAAGCTGCTGGTGAACGTGGACGAGGAGGACTATGAGCTGGGCCGACAGAAACTCCTGAGGAACTTGATGCTGCAAGCATTGCCCTGACCTTTTCCCCTTCTCACTTCTCTGGGGACTTCTCACCACCCACCTCTGGAGCTTACATACTGTTCTGGGGTTTGTTTTCTACCCTTCCGACCAATCACACCCCTGCCTTTTTTTTTTTTAAAGGAAAAGACAAAAGAAAAATGGAAGTGGTGTCCCCCACCCCTCCCTGCACCCATGTGCCTGGCTTCCCTTTGTTCCCCTTTTCCACTTAGCCCCTCATTTGTGTCTCTACAGTCACCTTGCCACTGAGCCGTAAGACAAATGTGTAGGGAGAAGCAAAGTCTATAGGTCATAGTCTTTGTAAGGGATTGAAGTGATCACTGCTTTGGGGTGCATTGAGGGGTTATCAGTACTTCTGGCTTTATGAGGGCTCTTAAACTTTGTCTGAAAAACCAAAGGGCTGTCAGTAGGGAGCTGTGTGGAAGGTGGGACTCTGAAGTGTATTTTGGAAATTAATCACCACCCTCTCCCAAATTATAGAATTTTTTAAAAAGAAGCTGTGGCCCTTTCCACTCTCTCCTGGCCTCTGGTGCTGCTCCTCTCTGCCTTGTTTCCTCCATTCCATGGCTTGAAACCTCTGCCTGGTGTGGCTCCTTCCTTTTACCTCTCTGTCAAACCCTCTTCAAAGGAATAATAGGTAAGAGGACTAGGTCAGCCTAGTCAGTCCCAACTGTGGTGTGTGTAGACACACACACACACAGGGTGGATGGAGAAGCAGTTGCTGGTTAAAATACACTCCCCCTGGAAAGGGGAAGGGGGAGTGTGACACTTTCTTTCCATGTTCAAGTGAAAATAAATAATGTACCCTGCAGCCCTTTCCCCTTTTGCTTTCTTCTGGCTTGGGCAAAGGGCATCGTAGGTGAGAGTGAAGTGACGCGGTAGCAATGCCTTTCTTCTTCTTCTTTCCCCATCCTCGACCCTCCCACTCCCAAGTTTGGGAGCATGGGGCTGGGACATGCACTGAGTGTTGCACTTTTCTTTAGGTAGGGAGGCATGTTGAATAAGCCAGGAGGCCTAGAACTGGAGCCTAGTCCAGCTGGTACAATACCACCTCCCCTTTCAGTTCCCAAAAGAGATATTCAGACACAGACTTTATGATGATTATATATATATTTTTCAATNGAGGCATGTTGAATAAGCCAGGAGGCCTAGAACTGGAGCCTAGTCCAGCTGGTACAATACCACCTCCCCTTTCAGTTCCCAAAAGAGATATTCAGACACAGACTTTATGATGATTATATATATATTTTTCAATGCCAGTGCTGCTCAGCCCTCAGCATAACTTCAGTTTTCATGAAATAAACAGTGACTATATTAAATTCCACCTTTCTGAAACTGAAATCTGAGCTCAGGTGAAAGTTTCTTCTTTTCCAAGAAGCTGAGCCTGTATTCCATTAAGAGACAAGGTTCTCCAAGTGAGGGGAGCTGCCCCTGGGTCCTGCCTACAAGTCACAACAACACCAGCTCACGATGGTGGTCTCCGTGGACAGAAGTCAAAAGTCTTAAGACAGTGGGTGACCCAAATTGCTGTAGAGGTCAGGCCTGCGGTGCTGGAACACAGGCAGTTGTTTGCGCAACTGTTGCAGATAGTTGAGGTCAATTCGGGCAAGGCAAAGGCCTGGTCCTTCAGAGCAGCGGGCCACCACTGTTCCCCAAGGATCTACCACCATGCTATGGCCATAACTTGCTCTCTTCTCATGGTGGCGTCCACACTGTGCTGCTGCCACTACGTAGCACTGGGTTTCAATGGCACGGGCCCGCAACAACACCTAGGGGTGGAGGAGATAGCTGTTCACTTAAGTACATGTAGCAGCTGGTAGGGAAGTGATAAGCCATGGACATTACAGCCCAAGCTACCCATTGTGACCATCCTGATAATTGCCTGTGAATGATTTACTACTCTGAGAGGCAAAAATCTGGGGAAGTGAATTTTCCCACTAGAGGGGAAGGAGAAAGAAACTTTTAACTGGTAGAACCAAGGAAGGAGAATGAAGTAAGAAAGGCCCTTATGTTCCGAAGAAGTATTCTCTTACCTCCCAATGGGCTGGGCCTGTAACAGATCCAAAAGCCGAAGGGTAGGTAAGTATTTCTGCTCCAGCCTGAACCAATGCCAGAGAGAGTTCAGGGAACCGCATGTCATAGCAGATAGCTAGACCAATCTGGAATGAAAAACAGCCTATTTAGCCCCCCTGCCCACTGGAGTGGGCAGTGGCACCCAACTCCAGTACTCTTGCCTAGAAAATCCCATGGATGGAGGAGCCTGGTAGGCTGCAGTCCATGGGGTCGCTAGGAGACTGAGCGACTTCAGTTTTACTTTTCACTTTCATGCATTGGAGAAAGAAATGGCAACCCACTCCAGTGCTCCTGCCTGGAGAATCCCAGGGACGGGGAGCCTGGTGGGCTGCCATCTATGGGGTCGCACAGAGTCGGGCACGACTGAAGTGACTTAGTGGTGGCAGCAGCAGCAGCAGCCCTTACGTCACAGCATTTGGTCATAACCCTGCTACCCAACTCCTTAGGGCTTTCTGTCCTCTACCACCGCTTTCAAGGATTCCTGTTTTCTTCCCTCTTGTTCCTCTCCTACCCTCTTCCTTTCACAGTGCCCACCTTGCCTGCTGGTGTGCTGATAGGAGACTCAAGACTGGGCCCAGGTATGGTAGAGTTGCTTTCACGCATAGGCCCCTGTCCTGGAATCTCTACGTCACACAAATGTGTCTTCCTGTAGGTGGCCACTACTGACCCTAGAGTAAGAGGGAAAAAGAATACTCAGTGCTGGTGCCCTAGAAAGCCAGCTCAGATCCTCTCCTCCCACAGAGGAGATAGCTTATAGGCTAGGAACAGAAGTACAAATACC
This sequence comes from Neotragus pygmaeus, assembly GCA_006410875.1. NCBI lineage: Eukaryota > Metazoa > Chordata > Mammalia > Artiodactyla > Bovidae > Neotragus > Neotragus pygmaeus. The sequence goes on along the minus strand of SJYV01016538.1, from coordinate 10,479 downwards.
CCCCAAAACCCCTGGCCAAGGAAACAATTGAGAAAATAGAATTCTGGAGAATCTTAGGTATAATTGCCTGAGGAGGCAGGCTAAAGAGTCTCACCCATGTTGTTCAGAATCACATGACAGTTGTAGATTTTCTGAGTCTGCTCCCAGTCCTGGCCACGCTCATGGAAACCACCCAAGGACAGCCAGAGTCCACATTCCCTGAGGGGGAGGGGACACTGGCAACTCTTCTCAAGGTTCTACCCTCATATCTGGCAATCCTAGGACATTACTCAAAAAGAAACTACCTCTCCCTCCCCCTTGCCTTGATACCTGGCAAGCTGGGTATATTCTTCCAAAAGGTTCCCACCCAGTGGCTCAGACAGGCGTTGTGTCTCTTCAGGGTCCCGTGCGATGAAGTCGAATGCCTCAGGCAGGAAAGCCAGGCAAGCGCCCAGCCTGGCAGCCTCCCGAATCAGCTCAGCACATGTTTTAAAGTTCTGCTCCTTGTCTGGGGTCGATGTTACCTGGCACACAGCCACCAGGGGCAGTTCCCAGGAAGAAGATGAGACGGCCATGGTTCTGAGTCTGTAAATGGCATAGGCAGGCCTCAGACTGACTAGCATGGGGAAACCTAAGTTTAAGGATAAGTGGCTAAAATAGGGAGACAGGAAAGCTGGCCTTTCTTTTAAGTTTACTCTTAAAGGGCACAATGACCTACGGCATAATGACCCACTAATCAAATATTTCTGTGGACGGTTTGTGCCCCAGTGTTTCCCACCATCCATACATTTAACAAACATTTACTGAGTATCTATTATGTGCCAGGCAACTGAGCACAAAACATGTTACCTGAGTGGAGCACAAAGTACTGAAAATCGAGGTATCCGGAGTCCAGGACACGAAAGAAGGGACAGGAGTTGGTGAGGAGGCCTGATGATGAAGCCCAGCCTGAAGAAAGTGAGAAATCAGGACACCAACCCTTCTCTTAAGCAATAAATTTCTAAGACCCCCTGACTTCTCTCTTCATACTGTGAGGTTGAATCAGGACCCTCCCTGTAAAACCTCTCAAATCGTCAAAACATTCTTTATCATAGGTAATTATGGGCTACCGGAAGGGATCATAAAATGGGAAGATGGAGGAAAGGCCTTTGATCTCACATTAAATAAAAGCCTTTTTCCTCAGACAAATATTTCCGCAGTTCAAAAGCCATCTCCGAGATACTTCCTCGGTCTTCCCAGCTTCTCTTCTTGACTGTGCAGCTGCATATTTCCCCACCAGAATCTCTGAGGGAAGTTCACCCTTCCTCGTTTCTCACCACCCAGTGGTGGGTAGCGGGGCACTGGCACCCAGATTTCAAGCAGCGCCCCACTCTCCAGTTAACCCTTTCTTTCCCGCGCCTCCCAGGGGCAGCGTCTCTTGCAAAAGTTAAAGCACCACAGGTGGAATTCATCGGGGAGGGCGGGATAGGTAGTAAGTCCTACATTAAGATATGGCCAAAATCATCCGCGGGAACCGAACAAAACTGCGGCCTGGAGGTGGAGGTGCCAGGGACGAGTGGGCGGTAACTCCGAGACCGGACGTGACGCAGGGCAGGGGGCTGAGCCGCGAAGGCCGGAAGCCTAGCAAGCTGCGAAGATGGCGGAGAACGGCGGTCGCGCCGGCAAGAGCGGCGGGAGCGGCACGGGGAAGGGGGCGGTGTCCGCAGAGCAGGTGAGGACCGGGGAACGTGAGGTAGGGCTAGCTGGCTGGGTACAGAGTCGTCGTGAGAGGAGGGGGGAAAGCCTGTGGCTGCGCAGACCTTTACTCCAGTCCCGCACTTGCGTGGCCATCCAGAGAGGGGAGGGTCCTTCGAGAAGCTAGCCGAGCCCCCGGGGAGAGAGTAGGCGGATTGGTGGGTGAGAGCCACGCCCCCTCGGAGGGTTGGGTGAGTCTAGGCGAGAGAACGTCTCGGGGAAGCAGGGGCTGGGAGGATGCGCAGGTCTGAGGAAAAATGGGTGGCCACTTTCCCCACTTTTCCTCCGCACCTTGGAACAGGATATGGCTAGGTGAGGCAGGTCATGACGAGTCCTAGGGGATTAGTCGACGGACGGGTAGTGTAGTCTGTTACTTGACCCTGAAGCCACGCTGAAAATCGTCGTCACTGCAGAGCCACGTGACTCTCATACTCGAACAGTCTAGTGTTTCATACTGTTCTGAGAGTCATTACTGGATAGAATTTAGACACCAGAAATCCTTTACTAAAAACTTGAGCATGCATTTTCCCCAGTGCCTAGCACCGGGAAACGTTTGATAAGTTAATCAGAAGGCCGTTTGTGGCTTGGGAATTTGCCGATAGTGGGGCTAGTGTTTGTTACGGATGGGAAGAAATCCGTGTAATAGGAAAACGTAATTAAAACAATAGCTCTTTTAATTATAGGTTTGTCTATCAGTTATTTGTTGAACAGTTACTATAGGCAGAAGTATTTTGCATAAAGATTTTAAAAACTGACTTCCACAATCGAAGAGCTTTTAGTCTGGTGAGAAAAATAAGACATACACAAAATGCTAATGTGAGGCAGAAGTATATGTATGAGAGATATGAAGTGTTAATGGAATTTGGGGGGAGGGGAAAAGTTTTTAGACAACGTATACAGTGTTTTGCACAGTGATATAAAACAAAATACACTATGTGCTTCAGTTCAGTTCAGTTGCTCAGTCGTGTGATTCTTTGCGACCCCATGAACTGCAGCATGCCAGGCCTCCCTGTCCATCACCAGCTCCCAGAGTTTACTCAAACTCCTGTCCATTGAGTCGGTGATGCCATCCAGCCATCTCATCCTCTGTCGTCCCCTTCTCCTGCCTTCAATCTTTCCCAGCATCAGGGTCTTTTCAAATGAGTCAGCTCTTTGCATCAGGTGGCCAAAGTACCTGATGTGCATAATAAATGTTAATTATTTTGTTTTGTAAAAAAGATCATCTTTCAGCTCAGTTCTAAAGGATGAGAGAAGTTAGTCAAGCAAAGAATGAACTGGAGGATTTTCTAGGTAGAGGGAATAATGTGTTTAAAATCACTGTGGCATGAAACTTCCTGATATGTTTGGGATGTACATGGACTTAAAGTTTGGAATGTATTACTGCAAGACTGGAAAGTGGAGAAAAGGGGACAAAAGGAGTCTTGGATGTCCTTCAGGTTTCTGCCTTGGATGGTACCTTTAGGGAATATAGGAAGATGTACAGGTTTGGGGAGAAAATAAGTTTGAATTTGAGTTTCTTGTGGGACATACAGGTAGAGACATTTAGTAGATAGTTTGATTCATAATGTCAGGTTACAGAAAGAAATCTGAATTGGAGATACAGAGAATTACAAGTTTATGAATGGTAGATAAAGCCATGGTTGTGGGTGAAATCACCTAAGGTTTGTACAGAAAGTGAAAAAAGAAGTAGCGTGAAACCAGTTTTAAGGGATGATAGAGAAAAAGAGGTTGTCAAAACAGATTGAAGAATTGCAGTAATTGAGTTCTGAGGCTGTTCCTTACTTAACATTCTCTGACCATTGTTTGTGTTCCAGAGAGAACACTGGGTAAACAATATTTATCACCACTTCAAATCTGAGCCATATAGACAGGATGGAGGCAAGTGGCACATTGTGCTGAGCACTTTACTTGTTTTATCTTCTGTTACTTAATTACTGCCATTTGAAGTAGCAGTGTTGTCCTCAGAATGTTTGAGCTTCAGAGGCTTTAACTTACTCAGACTGGGAGAGTTTTTAATTGAGGGACTTGAGAATCAGACAGACCTGTTTTTTCCTGCTTATACCATGATCCTATTAGAGATACTTGAGCTGAGCCTGAAGGATTAGATAAATTTGAACAGATGGCAGTAGAAACAGAATATAGAGAATAGGGTAAAAGAAGATTTAGAGAAAGCATAGATTGACATGAAGTGCAGTGACTACTTTGTTTAGCTAAAACTTGAGTTATAAAGATATACTGAGTCTTTGCATGGCAAAGAATTTAGGACTTTTTAATGTAAGCAGTGAGGGACTCATAGAAGGATAAATGTTATACCATTGATTTTTTTATTATTACATAAAATAATACATATTCATTGTAGAAAACACAAGAAAAAGTACAAGATAAATAAATTACCCATGGCTCTACTATCCAGAGATAACTATTCTTACCATTTTGAAATGTATCCTTTGAGAGGTTTTTCCCCCTCCTTTATGTTTTTGTACATGTGTATTTTACACATTTACATCTTTAATTTTATGTAGTATTCTAAATACAGTTATTTGCTATTTCATAATATGCTTTTAAGCTTAATACTATATCATGAATATTTTTCTGTGTCATCCAAGTGCTAGAAGAATTAAATTAGCAACAGCGTATAGGATGGATTTGGAGAGTCCAAAAATGGGGAGATAATCTAAAAGACTGTTGCAGCCTCAGACAAGAGGTAATGAGGCCTTCAATTGGCATGATCAATGTCAGTAAGCCTAAGAAAAATTGCTGAGGTAGAGGCAATAAATTTGGCAGTTGATGGGATAAGGGTGTGTTCAAAACTGAAACCAGGGTTTCCTACCAGGCTAGAGTTGTGTCATTAGCAGAAAGAGAGGAGACAAGAAGAGGAGTAGTTTAAAATGGAGTAAAAGGACTTCCCTGGTGCTCCAGTGGTTAAGACTCTGAGCTTCCAATGCAGGGCGTGCGGGTTTGAACCATGGTCAGGGAACTAGGATCCCCCTGTTTGAGTTGCCAAAAAAGGGCAAAAAAAAAAAAGAGTAAAAGTTCAGCTTTGAATGACCTGAGTTTAAGGTATCTAAAGGACATTTAGGTGGGGCTGTTTTATAATAATAGCAGATACTGTTTATTGACAATCTGTTGTATGTTGGGTAATGTCCTAAGTCCTTGATGTGATTAATGAATCCTCTGAAGGCAATGGCACCCCACTCCAGTACTCTTGCCTGGAAAATCCCATGGACGGAGGAGCCTGGTAGGTTGCAGTCCATGGGGTCACTGAGGGTCGGACACAACTGAGCGACTTCACTTTCACTTTTCACTTTCATGCATTGGAGAAGGAAATGGCAACCCACTCCAGTGTTCTTGCCTGGAGAATCCCAGGGACAGGAGAGCTTGGTGGGCTGCCATCTATGGAGTCGCACAGAGTCAGACACAACTGAAGTGATAGCAGCAGCAGCACAACATTGTATGAAATAGATACCTCTAATTTTTTGGTGAAAAAGCTTAGATTCAAAAAAGACATAACTTGGGAATTCTCTGATGGTCCAGTGGTTAGGACTTGGTGCTTTCCCTGCTATGGCCCAGGTTCGATCCCTGGTCAGGGAACTAAGATTCCACAAGCCTCATGGCATGGTCAAACATGTAAATAAATAAAATGAATTAGGAGGTGAGGAAGTGGATGCAGTGAGTATAGACTGGTCCTGAAAACTTTGATGAAGAGAAAGGATGAGAATCATCATTTGATAAGCTCAGAAAAATTTTTAGAGTTGAATATGTTTGCCTGGAGAATCCCCATGGACAGAGGCACCTGGCAGGCTATAGTCCAGGGAATCACAGAGTCAGACGTGACTGTGCAACTAAGCACACAGCACATGTTAGTCAGAAAAGGGGGCACTGGACTAAAAAGAAGATACTAAGTGCAGTGACAGCCCAGAAAATGCTTTTCCAGATGCATTCAGTCATAATTCTCTACCTCTTTTATTATTCCATTAAACCCAGTAAGAATAAATACCATGTAGATAAGACCTTTGGGTGATAAATATAATGATTATAGATTTTCTCCATACTTATCAAAACTATATGGTATCAAACAAAAAAGAAAACAAAAATAAATCAAATGGAAATAGTTTGACTCATTAAGAGATTATGTTACAAGCCAGGAATAATACATTAATAGAAAATTAATTCTTAGACCATGGTAAAAGTGGCAGTCCTGCAGTCCACTGTGTTGTTTTATCCACCCCCACATTCCACCAGCCTTGGTTTCATGATCTGTATTTTACAGAAGGTAAAATGTCTTATAATGAAGGTATATGTCTTAAAATGTTTTTTGTTGCTTTTGTTGTTTGTTTTAGAATTAAGTGAAATAGAGAGTCCAGCAAAGTACCTGGCACATAATAATGCACCCTTACTGCGCAAACTGTGGTGGAAGGAAGGCAGGTTATTGTAGAACTATAAAAAATACAGGTGCTTTAAAAGAAGTTATATTTACATATTTTAAATTTTCAAAGGAGATAATAAAGTTTAGAGGTAGGCAGTATGATGGAAAGTAAAGAACATAGTATGTGAAAATAGAAAAAGTTTTCTATCAGAAAGTGTAAGAAATTGATAGGTGCTTATATGTGAATACATACAAGGAGTTAATATGGGGCGAGGGGATGGCAAGAACTGTTTCCTAGAAGAATCTATGTTGAAACGTGAAGAACGAATTAGAGTTGGGCAGAGACAAATGCAATGAGAAAGGTTTGGGTAAGTGTACTAGGTAGGGTGTGGATTCTCTGCAAATGCCTGAAGGTAAATGATAGGGGAATTGCAAGTGGTTCTATTGGGCCTTGGGCTTCCCTGGTGGCTCACACGGTAAAGAATCTGCCTGCAGTGCAGGAGACCTGATAGGGCTGAGTGTTAAGAGGTCAGAGAAGGACTGATTGCAAGAGGTCAGCAAGGACCAGGTCTGTAGGACGTTTTTTTCCTGCTGTCTTCAGGAGTTTGGGTTTTATCCCATGAGCAGTGGGAATAATTGAAAGTTTAGGCATAGAATGGTTAGATTTAAATTTAAGGTTACTTGTGCTGAAGTGTGGGGAATGGATTGAAGGAGGCAAGTGTGGAACTCACCTACGAGGCTCCGTAGTACAGAGATGATAGTGGATGGATTTGAGGTATTCAGTAGATGGATATGATTTAGCAGTTAATTAATTGAGGGTGGATAGTGAGTTGAGGGTGATTCCAAGGCTTCTGGAATTAAGATCTCTTCCTGCTCTAAAAATTACTAAATTAACATAGGTAATATCAGCTACCATCAGGCACAATAGTGACATTGCTGTTAGCACTGTAAAGTCATCTGGTCATCTTGGAGAAGTTTATAGCAGTATACAGTAGAAATTATAATAATGTTAATACCCTTTTGTCTCAGTCTTACTTGGGGGAGTATGATTCAAGAGAAATGACTGTAAAGCTTTTGTACTGTTTGTCCAGATACGTAAAATTAGTGCTATTTATTACAGAAAAATTGGAAATAACCTAAATGTCCCAACAAGAGAAGAATAGTTAAGTGGTTTATGTATTAAAAGAAATTATCAATAAGGTTTAAATGCTATATAGCCCTTAAAAATTAGAATACCATGTCTTGTAGATGAATACATAAAATGTCACACACACATATATACACACACAGAATATTATTCACTTGTAAAAAAGAAGGAAATTCTGCTATTTGTGACAAAGGGAATGAACCCTGAAGGTATTATGTTCAGTGAAAATAAGTTAAAAAAAAAAGTACTTAATGATCTCATTTATATGTGGAATAAAAAACACAAAATTGAACTCATAGAAACAGTAGATTGGTGCTTTGGAGCGGGAAGAGGGGGAATGAGTGAAGGGGGGGGTCAAAAGGTAACAAAATTGGAGTTATAACATGAATAAGTTCTGGCATGACAACTGTGGTTAACAATACTGTGTTGTATACTTGAAAGTTGCTATGAGCAGAAATCTTAAAAGTTCTCATCATAGAAGTAACTGTGAGGTGATGGATATTTTAACTAATATTATTGTGCTAATCATTTCCAAATACATATATAAAATCATAATGTTATATACCTTAAACTTACACAGTGCTCTGTGTGAATTATCTTTGTTTGGGGGAGCACTGTGTGTCTTGTGGGAGCTTAGTTCCCCAAACAGGGATCGAACCCAGGACCCCTGCAGTGGAAGCTGAGTCCTAACCACTGGTTTTTATCAGGGAAGTCCCCTATCAATTATCTCTGAAGAAAACTGGGAACTAACAAAGAAAGATGATCATGTTCTCTGTAAAATTATCTCTACATGCCAGTTACGAGAATGTGAGCACTCTGTATAGTTGTCAAGCTTGAAGTTACTTTAGAATAGGAACAGTAGGGACTTCCCTGGTGATCCAGTTTGCGCTCTGCCTTTGCATTACAGGGGTTGTGGGTTCGATTCCCAATCAGAAACTAAGATCCTACTACACCTCACGGCCAAAAAAAAGGAAAAAGAGTTGGTATTTTGATTGGATTCTTTTTCAGGAGGAGTGTTTATGTGTGAGATGATTTAATAGGGCTGAGGAAGTCAACAGTGGCCTGGCCATCTCTGCTTATTACAGGGTTGTTAAGTATAGGGTTGAAATATAGTGTTGTTCATCAGCAAGAATGTTTGAAGAAAAGTTGGAATTTAAAAAAATTTCTTTGCCTTCAGTGGTGTTAAACTGGTGGTTGAAAAGTAGATTCCTACTAATTATTATACTACAGAAAATAATTTCAGGTCTCAGAAATTTTAGACATTTAAGCTGATTTCATTAACGTATGTTAAATACAACATATATCCAGAAGAATGGATGTCATTCAGATGCTAGGAGGGCATCTGGAATCTAGCTTAGTTGTGAAATTTTCTTAGATGAAAGTATTTTGATGTTTCATTGACGGTGGAGAAAATGCTAATTATAAATGGAATAGTTTCGATATAGGTAACGAAGGTGAAGGAAAAACAACTTGTAGATGAGTGAGATTTCCGACGCATCTGCTGAAGTGAGTGGATGAAGCAGATTGAGATGAAAGGATGATGGCTGGGAGAGGGAAACAAGCTGCTGGAAAGTTCCTCGCCAAGTCTATTCCTTCATTTATTGGGCCTTAGAAGGGTGCAGAGGTGGAACGCACAGCGTGATATTAGCTGCATATGAATCTTGCAGACAGAGCTAAAAAGAAGGGATCCTAGTAAAGATGAGGTGCTTAGTCATCAATGGCACTGAGAATGGAAATGATGGAAGGGACCGTGAGAGATGTGGTAATGGTTTGAATGAGTGGGCCTGTTGCTCTCAGCTGACCATTAGGGTCCAAGGGACATTCCGTTTGGAGAGAGGTCATGATGGTAATTAATGTACTTCACTGCTTACAAAACTGTTCCACATTCATTCATTCATGTGATAGAACAGGCCTGTGAAGTAGGTATCACCTGCATATCTCAGGTAAGAAAACTAAGGCTCAGAGAAATTAACTCAGTGGTTTTCAGTTCTGGCTGCACATCAGAACTTCATGGGAGATCTCTGAAATACTGAGGCCCGGAGCCTCACTCCCAGTGATTGTGTAGCTGCTCTGAGGTTCCACTATTCATGCTTTAAAACTGATCCCCTGATCCTCACTTGTAGCCAGGGTTAAATGAATAGGGTTAAAACTGTCACAGTTCATAGAACCAATATGTGACAGAGACAAAACCTGAAACCTAGTCTTTTGCCTTTCGTCTGATATTTCTTTCCAAATACAGTCATCAGAGTGCTATACTAGATGTGTTGCTGGTGGTGGTATTAGTACCCAGGCTGACTTTTAGTCTGTTTTAATTCTCTGCTCAGTTTCTGGGGAAGAAGCAGCTGGTCGTAATCACTTCTCTGGGCCTTTAAGTATGTTATTATGCTTCTTTTGCACCACTACCCACCTCACCCTCACCCCCAATTTCTCATCCTAATTTAGGCTTCAGTTAAGGCATTCTCTCTCAGGAAACCTATTATCAGTTAGGATTTACAGGCTGCAGATATGGGCTTTGGGCCACTTATTTTTTTAAAGGACTGTTTTAGAAGGATGGTGGTAGAACTGAAAACAGACTTGAACACAGTGAAAAGACACATTACTCATCTAGGCCACACAAAGTTCAAGAGCTAGGGCAGCTTCAAGGATTTCAGGAAAGGAATAGAGGATAATCTTTACAGGACAACTGTCAGTGTTGGGGCTTCCCTGGTGGCTCAGATGGTAAAGAATTTGTCTGCAATGCAGGAGACACAGGAAATGGTGGTTCGTTACCTGGGCCGGGAAGATTCCCTGGAGGAGGAAATGGCAACCCACCCCAGTATTCTTGCCTGGAAAATCTCATAGACAGAAGAGCCTGCTGGGCTACAGTCCATAAGGTCGCAAAATGTCAGAGATGACTGAATACTCACATAGGTGTCTTAGCTCCAGCTGCATTTTGTACCTGTTGTCTCTCCTGTAGAGGGACTCTAGTATAGAGTAGGTTATTGTCCCTGTGGTCAAGGAGCAAGGGTCCTGTAATTAGAAGCCCCATAAGAACCCTGGTGAATTAGGAGGGGCAGATCCCTAATGAGAGAGATGCTGGGCAGACCCAAACAAGAATTACTACAAAGCCTTTCCTTTACCTGCAAGTTTAAGCTCCCCTGTAGGTGTTCCAGTAGCTCTCCATTTCCATTCTTATAACAAATGCCTCAGTTCAGTTCAGTTCAGTCACTCAGTCATGTCCAACTCTTTGCGACCCCATGAATCACAGCACACC